>BSBM01001292.1:7427500-7483156 GCA_027924585.1 Larix kaempferi
TTTAGTGAGAGAGAAAGAGAGATAGATATGAATAGAGAGATTGGGGGTTACGGATTGAGAGAGAGATAAATATTAGGGGAAAAGGATTACAGAAAGAGGGAGAGAGAGATTTGGGGTTAGGGGTGTTGGAACTCAATAAATTTTGTGCTTAAATTTCTTCTGACAGCATTGACGATGCAAAATAGAAGATTTTTCATGGTGGAGGTTTCAAAAATTAGTTGAAGAAGAGGTATCTCTCCTCGGGTGTAGACACCAAGGTTGCAAAAGGAAGAAGAAGTTCTATATGTTCAAGAACTCAGCCTTTGAATTTTTATGAAATACCTAGAGCATTTTTAAAACCTAAGCCTAAATGGAGAAAGGCTTTAAAGTTTTCATGAATAAGCCAAAATAAAATAAATTTGGAACACAAGGTTTATATCCCAACATAGAGGGTTTCACCATGGGACCAAGCACCGAGCCAAGAGGGCCGCCACATATCTTCTACCATCCAAGCGCCAAGGCTTAAAGCCTTCCTTTCATTTGTTACTTGGGATATAGTGAAAGCATTGAGATATATAATGAATAAGAACAAATCGTGTGCTTTGAATGTGGGACAAACCCCTAGAAACAAAATAAAAGAAGAAGTGACGATCGGGTCATTGAAACGTGCAATGAGACTATGGTAAGATTGACGGTGCAGCGTTGAGAAACTAGTTCGACGGTCCACATTGACACCCGCATTGCCAAAGAGATCGAGAGATAAGTAATAAAGCCAGTGCAGAAAAGAAACCACCTTCATACGTGTCACTCTCCAAGTCATCCACATATGTAAAAATGGTATTGAAGACTACTCAATGGACCATGCAATACCTCCTTGGGTAGTGAAAACCGCTTACGAGACTATAAAAAGAAAAACTCGCCCCATTCTTAGCAATTCATTATTCTTTGACTTATTGTCCATTTCTCGAAATCCTAACACCATTTATCTGTAGATAGAAGAAGAAACAAATATCAAATATGTATTGGGCCTACGTGTGAGGGATGATAGATATTTTCTTCACGACATGCCGACCAAATACAATACAAGTTTCTGAGTAATGAAAGTTGAGCGAGCATATCGAATCTCTCTCAAACACTGTTCCTAGCATGGGGTCCCATTTCTTTCTTATCCATACTAAGTATCTCTTAAGCCTATGGTGCCTCAATCACTAAAGGAGAAAGATTAGGGTTTCTAGAACGATAACTTCAAAGCAAAGGTTTTCAGGATAAAACTCATCATGTGGCCACCATAGCACCTGCCCGTGATTCAGGCATGAGATTGGGTCACCAATTACATATTCTCAGATGAATAAAATGCTAGAGGTCAGAAGGCGCGAGGAGATAAAGTATCACCAGATTTTGGGTTTTCACTAGGGTTCATTTTGACTGAATGCCATTAAATCTAGATATCACGACTTGCAGGGAGGGTTACATGGAAATTGTTGGCTACTTGCAACTTGAAATCTCGCAGTGCACAGTGAAGTCATGGAACCATTAACTTTTAGGCTCGTAGTCAGTGAAGAGAGGACCGATTATTGTAGCTGGGAGGAGTCCAAAATCAACTCTAGCCCTGTATTCTCCATTTAATTTGAGAAAAGTACAGTTAAAAAAAGAAGAAGGGCCCGTGGACAGTGCATTTAGAGAAGATCCAATGAAATCATCTCTCAACAGTATTTGTTTTGTGTCGGCTACACCTGCTACACGTCTTCTAATATTCATTTGTTTCATATTCCAACAGAGAGTAGACCACAATAACAAATTTTTTAGATGTTACAAATTGTAGGTCCTGGAACTCGTGGTGGCCATGGGAAATATTGTTTCAGTCAAATACACATGGTGCCACTCTTTGAAATTATTTTGAATGAGAGAAATAAGTGCCATTAATTTCAATTGTGTTTAATATTAAATTCTTGCAGCATATGTACAAAATGGATGTGGATATGAAACGTTGAAAGCTGTTTGGGAAAATGCAATTTGAGAATGTAAAGTCTGAAGCTTAAATGACAAGTATCATTTTATTATTCACAAAATAATTGCGCTAGAAGGTCTTTCAATCTTCAAAACCGAGCAAATTGCCAAAAGATGATAGATACCAATCTCAGCACATGTAGAACGTTGAGTTTTGAAGCACCAATGGAAAAGTTGTTTTCCCAACCTTTCGCAGAAAAATGAAATAGAATTTGAGAATGAAGTAGTACATGAAGATCCATATTTCTAGGCAACTTAATTAGTGAACATAAGCTCATCTCCAAGATACTTGGCAGGTGGAAAACAAGTGGCAGTTGAAAGAGTACAAGTGGCAGTTGAAAGAGTTAACTGATAAAAGAAAGACAACCGACAACAACCTTCCAAATATTTGATACATCTAAATACCAGTTCCGGGTTTTCTAGATAATTATTTTCAAACTGATTAGTTATGTAATTGTCATTAATTTAGTATCAATGGTTTATACAGTTACGGTTTTGTCATAGAGATTTTTTTTGTATAAATGAGGCATTTTGCAATGTAAAAGGGGGGATTTTTAGAGAGAAAGAATTCCCATTCTAGGTTTTTGAGGTTTATTCTAGAAATTAATAAAGATTTCAGAGTTGAGCAGATTTAATCAAAGATTCATGCATTTTTAGTATTTACAGTATGTACCCTTTCTTTTCTCAATTGTGCATGTTTATCTTCCTAGTTATACTGTTCATTTTGTCTTTTCTTCTATGCTTGAATGAACGTCTGAAATAAATTGGGATTCATACTTGTTATGCCTCGGTTTATTGCATTTAATTATCCATTTGCTTCTCCAAAGTTGATAGTGGATTCATCCAGCTAGTTTGATGCCCATTGTCGATGGACTATCTTTATTTCTTTCCTTTCACCTGCAAAAAGCTTTGACTGTAATATAACAATTACCTTGCCTTTGTACAAAAGTCTGTTTATCTGCTGATCTATATTTTTTTCTATTTTTCGACTCCATTGCCCAATGATATCCTTCTTTTGTTTATCTAGCCACATCATTTAAAGCCTGTAAAGTTTTTACTGTGATTTTACAAATTTGGCCATTGAATTTATTGTCAAGCTGCTGTCGTGGTGACATTGGATAGCAGATTTGCTGAGAGAGCCCTCTCTGGTTGAAAGAGGCCAAATTTTTAGTCTAAAGATTGGTTTGAAATAGGTTACTTTGGGGTTTCTTTGATACAACCCAAGGAAAATCCGAGTGATAACATTCTGGCGCCGTTGCCGGGGAACGATGGTTTCATTTTCCCTGGGTATGGACGACAAAGTTTCCATCTCTGATGGTTGATGGTGAAAAACGGTCAGATATCAAGCAGGCTGTGCATCTTTCACCTGGCAACTCCATCTTCAAAGAATCCAGTTTTCAGAAATTTCATGGTGACTCCACATTAAAGAAATCCAGTGTTACATTGTTTCACAGGCTGGTCTCCTCAATTTTTCAAATCAGAATCTGTAGCTCCAGTATTTCGAGATGGCCTCATTATTAAGATGGTATGCTCTTATGAGCAGGTCTCATATTCCTGGTTTTTCGAATCAAATTCCTAAAATATATTGGCAGTCTTATTTGCCTAAATTCAGAGATGAAAACAATGATAATGCTGCTTTACATTTAATCAAATTTCATATACATGTCTACAAGTTGAAGATTAGGTTCCATGAGGATTTCCTTATGAATATGTTCATGGCTTCTTTAGAAGGCAAAGCGAGGGAATGGTATGAAGGTTTGAAACATGGCAGCTTGTTTTCTTTAAAAGATTTTCACATGACATTTTATGAGCGTTATAAAGTGTATGTCCCATCTTTGTCTTTAGTGGAAGATTGCTGTGATCAGTGTGAGGGTTTCATACAGTACCTCGAAAGTATTGACGAAGATCTAGAAAGTATGAATGATGAAGACCTATTTGAAGCACTCTATCATTTTTCTGCATGAGTCCATGGTTATGATGATTAAGAGGAGTTTGCTGTAGATGAGACCAATGAAGAAATGATAGTAGATTCCCATGAGCTCTATTTAGAAACAAATGATGATTCATCTGCTCCCTTGTATACAAATGAAGAATACATTTAGCATCTTGATCAATCTGCAGAAGAGAAGGAAAACGATAGTTGTTTGATTCAGAAAATGCACAAACCACCTCCACTTTTAACTGAAGAAGAAATAGATCAGCTCCTGCAGAGTCATGTTACAGCCCCTACTTATACAGATTTGCAGTGTTTACATAATCCAGGATATGTAAGTGAAACTTCTTCCATTTTTGGACATGTAAATCTAAATTTGAATGATGACAATCATGATGATCTTTTGAAGGAATCCATTTGTGATGATGACCCTCCGCAAGGAAATCAGCTATTAGACACCCTGTTCTTTCATCAACAAGATAGCGCTGTCATATTTAATGATCTTGCAGAGTGTTTGCTGTTTGAGGATGCTTTAGATTATGAGGTTAATCATTCATTTCTGGAAAAGAATGTTAAGGAAGAAAGAACATTTTAGCTCTCCCGTCAAATTGCAGAAAATCCAAAGGTACTTCAAATAAAATCTATCTTCTTTGATCCTATAGCTGAGTATATGGAGAGATTTCTCATTTTAAATTTGCAGCAAAATTTTTACTGTGAGAATAAAGAATATCATTGGTTGCCGGTGCTGTCATATTTTCTGTTAGTGACTTATTTCAACAGTGAAAGAGTCGGATTCTTTGAACATCTAATGGATTGGCTTTGTTGGTGCTTCCGAATTACTTGATTAGGAAAAAAGTCTTTGACATTCTAGAGTAGGTAGGAGGAATAAGTTTGCTCGTGAAGCATTTTTTCAGTATGTATAGTGTTGTTTTCAGTCCATTTTCAACATGTGAATTTTCAGTTTTCGACAGTTAAGTGGTTTTCAGATGTACGAATCAGTTGCAGGTTGTTGTTTTCACATTTTTCAAGGTTGGGAGCCGCCCAATGGTCAGGCACAGGGTCTACGGTGTTCTTTGCTGCCTCGCTGGGAGGACAACATCCCTAGTAGGAGCCAGTTGTTGGCACTCAATAAATTTTGTGCTTAAATTTCTTCTGACAGCATTGATGATGCAAAATAGAAGATTTTTCATGGTGGAGGTTTCAAAAATTAGCTGAAGAAGAGGTATCTCTCCTCGAGTGTAGACACCAAGGTTGCAGAAGGAAGAAGAAGTTCTATATGTTCGAGAACTCAGCCTTTGAATTTTTATGAAAGACCTAGAGGATTTTTAAAACCTAAGCCTATAGGGAGAAAGGCTTTAAAGTTTTCATGAATAAGCCAAAATCAAATAAATTTGGAACAAAAGGCTTATATCCCAACACAAAGGGTTTCACCATGGGACCAAGCGCCGAGCCAAGAGGGCCGCCACATATCTTCTAACATCCAAGCGCCAAGGCTTAAAGCCTTCCTTTCATTTGTTACTTGGGATATAGTGAAAGCATTGAGATATATAATGAATAAGAACAAATCGTGTGCTTTGCATGTGGGACAAACCCCTAGAAACAAAATAAAAGAAGAAGTGATGATCGGGTCATTGAAACATGCAACGGGACTATGGTAAGATCGACAGTGCAGTGTTAAGAAGCCAGATCGACGGTCCACATTGACACCCGCATTGCCAAAGAGATCGAGAGATAAGTAATAAAGCCGGTGCAGAAAAGAAACCACCTTCATATGTGTCACTCTCCAAGTCATCCGCATATGTAAAAATGGTATTGAAGACTACTCAATGGACCATGCGATACCACCTTGGGCAGTGAAAACTGCTTACGAGACTATAAAAAGAAAAACTCACCCCATTCTTAGCAATTCATTATTCTTTGACTTATTGTCCATTTCTCGAAATCCTAACACCATTTATCTACAGATAGAAGAAGAAACAGATATCAAATATGTGCTGGGCCTATGTGTGAGGGACGATAGATATTTTCTTCACGACATGTCGGCCAAATACAATACAAGTTTCTGAGTAATGAAAGTTGAGCGAGCCTGTCAACTCTCTCTCAAACGCTGTTCCTAGCATAGGGTCCCATCTCTTTCTTATCCATACTGAGTAGCACTTAAGCCTATGGTGCCTCAATCACTAAAGGAGAAAGATTAGGGTTTCCAGAATGATAACTTCAAAGCAAAGGTTTTCGGGATAAAACTCATCATGTGGCCACCGTAGCACTTGCCCATGATTCAGGCATGAGATTGGGTCACCAATTACATATTCTCAGATGAATAAAATGCTAGAGGTCGGAAGGTGCGAGGAGATAAAGTATCACCAGATTTTTGGTTTTCATCAGGGTTCATTTTGACTGAATGCCATTAAATCTAGATATCACGACTTGTACGGCTACATGGAAATTGTTGGCTACTTGCAACTTGAAATCTTGTAGTGCACAGTGAAGTCATGGAACTGTTAACTTTTAGGCTCGTAGTCAGTGAAGAGAGGACCGATTATTGTAGCTGGGAGGAGTCCAAAATCAACCCTAGCCCTCTATTCTCCATTTAATTTGAGAAAAGTACAGTAAAAAAAGAGAGCAGGGCCCATGGACAATGCATTTAGAGAAGATCTAATGAAATCATCTCTCAATAGTATTTGTTTTGTGTCAGCTACACCTGCTACATGTCTTCTAATATTCATTTGTTTCATATTCCAACAGAGAGTAGACTGCAACGACAACTTTTTCAGATGTTACAAATTGTGGGTCCTGGAACTCGTGGTGGCCATGGGAAATATTGTTTCAGTCAAATACACATGGTGCCACTCTTTGAAATTGTCTTGAAAGAGAGAAATACGTGCCATTAATTTTGATTTTGTTTAATATTAAATTCTTGCAGCATATGTACAAAATGGATATGGAGATGAAACGTTGAAAGTTGTTTGGGAAAATGCAATTTGAGAATGTAAAGTCTGAAGCTTAAATGACAAGTATCATTTTATTATTCACAAAATAATTGCGCTAGAAGGTCTTTCAAAATTCCAAACCGAGCAAATTGCCAAAAGAGGACAGATACCAATCTCAGCACATGCCGAACGTTGAGTTTTGAAGCACCTTTTGAAGCACCAATGGAAAAGTTGTTTGCCCAACCTTTCGAAGAAAAATGAAATAGAATTTGAGAATGAAGTAGTACATGAAGATCCAGATTTCTAGGCAACTTAATTAGTGAACAGAAGCTCATCTCCAAGATACTTGGCAGGTGGAAAACAAGTGGCATTTGAAAGAGTACAAGTGGCAATTGAAAGAGTTAACTGATAAAAGAAAGACAACCGACAACAACCTTCCAAATATTTGATACATCTAAATACCAGTTCCAGGTTTTCTAGATAATTATTTTCAAACTGATTAGTTATGTAATTGTCATTAATTTAGTATCAATGGTTTATACAGTTAGGGTTTGCTCATAGAGAAATTTTTTGTATAAATGAGGCATTTCGCAATGTAAAAGGGGGGATTTTCAGAGAGAGAATTCCCATTCTGGGTTTTTGAGGTTTATTCCAGAAATTAACAAAGATTTTAGAGTTGAGTAGATTTAATCAAAGATTCATGCATTGTTAGTATTTATAGTCTGTACCCTTTCTTTTCTCAATTGTGCATGTTTATCTTCCTAGTTATAGTGTTCATTTTGTCTTTTCTTCTATGCTTGAATGAACGTCTGAAATAAATTGGGATTCATACTTGTTATGCCTCGGTTTATTGCATTTAAGTATCCATTTGCTTCTCCAAAGTTGATAGTGGATTCATCCTAGTTTGATTCCCATTGTTGATGGACTGTCTTTATTTCTTTCCTTTCACCTGCAAAAAGCTTTGACTGTAATATAACAATTTCCTTGCCTTTGTACAAAAGTCTGTTTATCTGCTGATTTATATTTTTTCTGTTTTTCAACTCCATTGCCCAATGATATCCTTCTTTTGTTTATCTAGCCACATCATTTAAAGCCTGTAAAGTTTTTACTGTGATTTTACAAATTTGGCCATTGAATTTATTGTCAAGCTGTTGTCGTGGTGACATTGGATAGCAGATTTGCTGAGAGAGCCCTCTCTAGCTGAAAGAGGCCAAATTTTTAGTCTAAAGATTGGTTTGAAATAGGTTACCTCGGGGTTTCTTTGATACAACCCAAGGAAAATCCGAGTGATAACAAGGGTTTTAGAGAGAGAGAGAGGGAGGGAGGGAGAGAGATAGATTTCGGGGAAGGGGTTGAGGGAGAGATAGAGAGATTGGGGGTGAGGGGTTGAGAGAGAGAGAGAGAGAGAGAGAGAGAGAGAGAGAGATTGCAGGTTATGGGTTTAGAGAGAGAGATTGGGGGTTAAGGTGTTAAAGAGAGAGAGAGGATTTTGGGGATATGGGTTTAAAGATAGAGGGAAAGAGATATTCGAGGATAGGGTTTCATAGAGAGAGAGAGATTGGTGGTTAAGCATGAGAGAGAGAGAGAGAGAGATTAGGGGTTAAGGTTTTAGATGTAGAGAGAGATATAGAGATAGAGAGTGATAATCAGTGTTAGGAATTTAAATAAAGAGAAAGATTGGGGATTAGGGGTTTAGAGAGAGAGAGCGAGGGAGAGAGATATTAGGGGTTAGGGTTTTTGATATATAGATAGAGAGAAAAAGAGAGAGGTTGTGGTTAGTGGTTTAGAGAGAGAGAGATTGGAGGTTAGAGATAGAGATTGATTGGGTTTTATGGGTTTAGAGATAGAGAGTGATATATAGAGGGATAATGGGGGTTATGGGTTTAAAGAGAGAGAGAGAGATGTGAGGTTAGGGGTTTAGACAAAGAGATATTGTGGGTTTAGGGGGAGAGATAAATTGGTGTTTAATAGGGGGTTTAGAGATAGAGAGAGATAACAGGGGGAGTATTGATGGTTAGCGGCGGGGAAGAGAGAGACATAAAGAGTGGGGGAGGGGTAGATTAATGAGGAGAGTGGATTTGGGTAGGTAGGAGAGAGAGAGAGAGATTGGGTCTTAGGGTTTTAGATAGAGAGAAAGAAAGAGATAGGGAGTTACGGGTTTAGAGAAAGAGATTGGAGGTTAGGTGTTTACATAGAGAGAGATTGGTGTTTGGGTTTTAGAGAGAGAGGGGAGTGAGAGAGATTGGGTATTATGGGGTTTAGAGAGAGAGAGGGAGAGAGATAAAGAGAGAGTGATATTAGGGGTTAAGGGATGAGAGAGAGATTATGAGTTATGGGTTTAGAGAGAGAGAGAGAGAGAGAGAGAGATTGGTGGTTAGTGGTTTTGAGAGAAAGACATTGGGGTTAGGGGTTTAGAGAGAAAGAGACACAAAGAGAGAGTGTGATAATTGGGGTTAGGAGTTTAAAGAAGTAGAGAGATTAGGGGTTAGGGGGTTAGAGAGAGAGGGAGGGAGATATTGTGGGTTAGGTATTTAGAGAGAGAGAGAGTAAGAGAGATTGGGGTTAGGGGTTAAGAGAGAGAGAGAGATTGGAGGTAGAGATTGATTGGGTGTTAGGGGTTTAGAGATAGAGAGTTATATAAAGAGGGATATTGAGGCTTAGGGGTTTAGAGAGAGAGACAGAGAGAGAGAGAGGGAGGACAATATTGGATATTAGTGGTTTAGAGAGAGAGAGAGAGAGAGAGAGAGAGAGAGATTAGGGGTTATGGGTTTAGAGAGAGTGATTGGGTGTTAGTGGTATAGAGAGAGAGAGAGAGAGAGAGAGAGAGAGAGAGAGAGAGATTGGATGTTAGGAATTTAGAGAAAGAGAGAGAGAGAGATTGGATGTTAGGAATTTAGAGAGAGAGAGAGAGAAAAACAAAGATTGGGGGTTATAAGTTTAGAGAGAGAGAGAGGGAGAGAGAGAGAGATAATGAGGATTAGGAGTTGTTGGGGGCTAGGGGTTTAGAGAGAGAGAGATTTTAGGGATTATGGGATTAGAGAGAGTGTTTGACATTTAGGTGTTTACAGAGAGTGGGGGATATAGAGATATATTGGGGGTTAGGGGATTAGAGAGAGAGAAAGAGAGAGTGGGGGTTAGAGCTTTAGAGAGAGAGATTGAGGGTAAGGTTTTTAGAGAGAGAGAGAGTGAAGGATTTTGGTTAGGATATTAGAGAGAGAGAGAGAGAGAGAGAGAGAGAGAGAGAGAGAGAGAGAGATTGGAGTGTAGGGGTATACAAAGAGAGAGAGATTCAAAATAGGGGTTTAGAGAGAGAGAGAGAATGGGGGTTAGGTTTTTAGAGAGAGTGAGAGAGAGAGGCTAGGGATAAGGGTTTAGATATATAGATAGAGAGATAGATATTGGGGGTTAGGGATTGAGAGAGAGTGATAGATTAGGCGTTAGGAGTTTAGAGAGAGAGAGAGAGGGAGGGACAGAGGGAGAGAGAGAGAGAGAGAATAGGGGTGAGGGAGGGAGGGAGAGAGATTTAGGCTTAGGGGTTTAGAGAGAGAGAGAGAGAGAGAGAGAGAGAGAGAGAGAGAGAATGGGGGATAGGAGTTAAGAGAGAGAGAGAGAGAGAGATTGGGGATATGGGTTTAGAGAGAGAGAGAGAGAGAGAGAGAGAGAGAGATTGGGGGTTAGTGGTTCAAAGAGATATATTAGGTGTTTGGGTTTAAATAGAGTGGGAGAGAGAGGGAGAGAAATATTGGGGGTTAGTGTTTTTGAGAGAGAGAAAGAGAGAAATAGATTTGGTGTCAAGGGTTTAGAAAGAGAGAGAGATTTGGGGTTAGGGTTTTAGAGAGAGAGAGAGGTTGGCGTTAGGTTTTCATGAGAGAGAGAGAGGGAGGTTTGGGGTATGCCTTTAAATATATAGATAGAGAGAGATAGAGATTGGGGGTTAAGGTTTGAGAGAGAGAGAGGAAGAGATAGAGATTTAAGGTTAGGGGTTTATAGGGAGAGAGATAGAGGGTTAGTGGTTATGAGAGAGAGAGAGAGAGAGAGAGAGAGAGAGAGATAGATAGATAGAGAGAGAGAGAGAGAGATTGGTTGTAGGGGTTTAGAGAGAGAGAGGGAGAGAGAGAGAGATTTAGGCTTAGGTGTTCAGAGAGAGTGAGGGATTAGTGGTTAAGGGTTTAACTAAAGAGTGCGAGGGAGAGATTATAGGTTAGAGAGAGAGAGAGAGAGAGAGAGAGAGAGAGAGGTTAGAGGTAGAGATGGATTGGGTGTTAGGGGTTTAGAGATAGAGAGTGATATAAAGAGGGAGATTGAGGCTTAGGAGTTTAGTGAGAGAGTGATAGATAGAATAGGGGTTAGGTGTTGAGAGAGAGAGGTTGGGGGTAGGGGATTAGAGAGAGAGAGATAGAGATTGGGGTTTATGGTTTGAGAGAGAGAGAGAGAGAGAGAGAGAGAGAGAGAGAGAGAGAGAGAATGAGGGTTAGGGGTTGAGAGAGAGAGAGAGGTTGGGTGTATGGGTTTAGATATATAGACAGAAAGAGATAAAGATTGGGAGATAAGGTTTGAGAAAGAAATATTTGGGGTTAGATGTTTAGAGAGAGAGAGAGAAATATTGGGGTTTAGGGGTTGAGAGAGAGTGAGAGATTAGGGGTTAGGGGTTTAGCTAGATAGTGGGAGAGAGAGATTGTGGGTGAGGTATTTAGAGAGAGAGAGAGAGACATTTTGGATAGGGGTTTATAGAGAAAGGGATAGAGGATGTTAGAGGTAGAGATTGATTGGGTATTAGGGCTTTAGACTTAGAGAGTGATATAAAGAGGGAGATTGAGGATTAGGAGTTTAGAGAGAGAGAGAGAGATATTGGAGGTTAGAGGTAGAGATTGATTGGGTGTTAGGGGTTTAGAGATAGACAGTGATATAAAGAGGGAGATTATGGCTTAGGGGTTTAGAGAGAGAGGGAGAGAGATATTGAAGGTTAGGGTTTTAGGGATATTTAAAGAGAGAAAGAGAGATAGATAGAAATAGAGGGATTGAGGGTTACTGGCTTAGAGAGAGATAGAGAGAGGGAGGTTGGGGGTATGCGTTTAGATATATAGATAGATAGAGATAGACATCGGGGGTTAGTGATTGAGAGAGAGATAGAGAGAGAGAGAGTTGGCGTTAGGGGTTTAGAGAGAGAAGGGGGAGATTTTCAAGATTAGGGGTTGGGGGTTTATATATAGAGAGGGAGAGAGATATTTGGTTTAGGGTTTAGAGATAGAGAGAGATTTTGGGGATTAGGAGTTTTTGTGGTATAAGGGTTTAGAGAGAAAGAGAGATTGGGGTTTAGGGGTCAGAGAGAGGGAGATATTGGGGGTTATGGATTTAGAGAGAGAGGTATAGAGAGAGAGATATCGGGGTGAGGGTTTTAGAGAGAGAAAGAGAGAGATTGGGGGGTTAGTGGTTTATAAAGAGAGAGAGATTGAAGGTTAGGGATTTAGAGAGAGGGAGAGAAAGAAATATTGGGGATTAGGGATTTAGAGAGAGAGAGAGAGAGAGAGAGAGAGAGAGATTAGGTATTATTGATTTAGAGAGAGAGAGAGATAGGAGGTCAAGTGTTTTGAGAGAGAGATTGGGGACTAGGGGTTTAGAGAGAAAGTGAGATTGTGGGTTAGGGGTTTAGAGAGAGAGAGAGAGAGAGAGAGAGAGAGAGATTGTGGGTTAGGGTTTTATACAACGAGAGAGAGAGATTGGGGTTTAGGGTATTAGAGAGAGCGAGAGAGAGAGATTGGGGTTTAAGGTATTAGAGAGAGCAAGAGAGAGAATGGGGTTAGGGGTTTCGAGAGAGAAAGTAAGAGATTGGGAGTTAAGGGTTTAGAGAGCGATAAAGAGATTTTAGTTTAGAGGTTTAGGGTTTAGAGAGTGATAGAGAGATTTTAGGTTAGGTGTTAGGGGTTTAGAGAGAGAGAGAGAGAGAGAGAGGTTAGGGGTTTAAGGGAGAGAGAGAGATTGGGTTTTAGGGGTTTAGAGAGAGATATTGGGGGTTAGTAGTTTAGAGAGAGAGAGAATGGGGGATAGAATTCTAGAGAGAGACAATTTGTTAGGTGTTTAGAGAGAGAGATAGAGAGAGATTAGGGCTTAGGGTTTTAGAAAGAGAGAGAGATTGGGGGTTAGTGGTTTAGAGAGAGAGATTGAATATTAGGAGTTTAGAGAGAGAGAGATAGAAAATGAGATTGGTGGTTAGGAGTTTAGAGAGAGAGATAGAGAAAAATAGATATTGGGGGTTAGGAGTTTTGAGAGAGAGAGAGAGAGAGAGAGAGAGAGAGAGAGAGAGAGAGAGAGAGATTGGGGGGAAGGGGTTTAGGGAAAGATCGAGAGATTGGGGGTGAGGGGTTGAGAGAGAGGGAGAGAGAGATTGAGGGTTAGGATTTTAGAGAGAGAGAGAGAGAGAGAGAGAGAGAGAGAGAGATTGGGTGTTAGGGGATTAGAAATAGAGAAAGAGAGAGATTCAGGTTTAGTGGTGTAGAGAGAGAGATATTGGAGGTTACGAATTTAGTGAGAGATGGAGAGAGGGAGAGAAATGTTGGGGGTTAGGGGTTGAGAGAGAGAGAGAGAGAGAGAGAGAGAGAGAATAGGGGTTAGGTGTTTAAAGAGGGATAGAGAGAGAGAAAGAGAGAGATTGGTAGTTATGGGTTTAGAGAGAGATAGAGAGATTGCATGTTAGGGGTTTGGAGAGAGATAGAGAGATTGCAGGTTAGGGGTTTATAGAGGGAGAGATTGGGGGTTAGGCATTTAGAGAGAGAGAGAGAGAGAGCGAGAGAGAGAGAGAGAGAGAGAGAGAGAGAGAGAGAGAGAGAGAGAGAGAGAGAGATTGTAGGTTAAGAGTTTAGTGAGATATAGGGATTGGGGATTAGAAGTTTAGAGATATACAGAGAAGTAAATATTGGGAATTAGGGGTTTAGAGAATGATATTGGGGGTTAGGGGTTTAGAGAGAGAGTGAATGGGGGACAGTTGTTTAGAGAGAGAGAGAGAGAATGGGGTTATGGGTTTAGAGTGATAGAGAGAGATATTGGGGGGTTAGGGATTTAGAGAGAGAGATAATGGGGGTTAGTGGTTTATAAAGAGAGAGATTGGATGCTAGGATCTGAGAGAGAGAGACATAGAAAATGAGAGATTGGGTGTCAGGATTTTAGAGAGAGAGAGATTTTAGGGAAGGGGTTTAGGGAGAGATAGAGAGATTGGGGGTGAGGGGTTGAGATTGAGAGAGAGATTGGGGGCTAAGGGTTTAGAGAGAGAGAGAATTTTGGGGAGATGGATTTAAAGAGAGAGGGAGAGAGATATTTTAGGATAGGGGTTTAGAGAGAGAGAGAGAGAGAGAGAGAGAGAGAGAGAGAGAGATATTGGAGGTTAGGGGTTTAGAGAGAGAGAGAGAGATTGTGGGTTTAGAGGGAGAGATAAATTTGGGTTTAGAGATATAGGGAGAGAGATTGGGTCGGGGGTTTAGATAGATAGAGAGATATTGAAGTTTTTGTTTTAGAGAGAGAGAAGAGTGAGAGAGATTGGGTGTTAGGGGGTTTATAGAGAGAGGGAGAGAGATATTGTAAGTTAGGGGTTTAGTGAGAGAAAAGGAGAGATATATATAAATAGAGAGATTGGGGGTTAGAGGTTGAGAGAGAGAGAGAGAGAGAGAGAGAGAGAGAGAGAGATTGATTTGGGGATAAGAATTATAGAGAGAGGGAGAGACAAATTTGAGGTTAGGGGTTTAGAGAGAGTGTTTATTGGACAATCCACTTAAGCAGACACGAGAAGGATCTCCCTGGCTCAATGTGAGTCTAGAACAAATAAAATAGACTACGAGTGCATTTCCTAGATCTAGTTACAGATCGAGTACTTAGATATCGTACCTTTCAGATCACATATCCTTCTCCTTGTTGACATTGTTCCAAGTCTCGTGGTTGTCAGATCTCCAGCTGCAAGACCTGTCAAGACAATATGGAAATGATACAAGCAGTACAAGATATGTAAACAATAACTGATCTAAACTAACAGTTGAGGAAGAAAGTTCTAAACATCATCAATGAGACAATAGTTTATGGAAAGAGATTATTGTTGTGAGGAAAATGCACCTATAGTTCAGGGGAGAAACTACCAACTTACGGTGATAAAGATAGACTTACAAGCATTCTGCAAGTACAACAAATAAGTGAAGAGATTAGGGTTAGGGATATGTGCACCTTATTACAAAGGTTGATCCTAGCTTTTCCTTCCTTGCTCTTCAATGCCATCCAATATCGCAATGCCGAGACCTGCAAAATGACTTGATACCTTTCTCAAATACATTTGACTACTTATATAAGACTGATATTCATGACAGAAGAAGACATCATACTATAATCAAATCTGAGACACACATAACTAGGTCATATTTGGAAAGGGAAGAACGTCTAATCTTTATTAATGAATGAAGCAAGTACATAAAGTTATACCTTCCTTCAAGCTTGGAACTTCACGAAACCTAGATTCAAGGTCTCCTACTTCTATTCTCCAAGGATCCCAACCTCTAATCAACTGTGCTAGGGTTTGTGAGAAACTAAGACACAAGAGAGGGGGATGAGGGTCTCCATTCCTCCAGCATAACAATGTTATAGGCTTCCTTGCTTCACATGGCCCTTCTACCCTCCTTATATAGTCAGTAAAGGAGAGGAAAAGAAGTTATAACCGAGTAGGAAGTTCCCCAACCAACTTAACTTATCCAAATTTTGAGATTTTGACTTGTATAGGAATGTACTCTACTCTACAGTAGACAAACTAGTGCACATGTGGAGGTGGGTGCTACTTTAATGAAGCAGAGTAGGGTATAGGCGCTACTATCAAGCCTGTGTACCAGCGCCCATGTGAAAAAATGGCCAAAAACAAGCTTTTCTGCTCATTTTCAGGAGATGGTTTGGTTTGGAAAAATGTTCCTAAGGGTTGTAATCATCAAATGGGTCAAGAATGAGGTAATTTCAACCATTTTTAGTGTCCAAAATGACCCCTCAATCCACAAGTGTCCTGTTCTATAACTAAACTTGATCTCAAGAAGTGTCATCATGCGACCAATGGATGCAAGTGTCCTCACGGATGGAGAGGTGTCATTTTAAGCTATAACAGATGCCCCCTAATGTATGAGGTCAGAGGGAGTGCGGGAAAAGATGGCCGAAATACATTATAAATAACAAAGAGTTGAATCATGGAGGAACTGGAGAAACCAAGAATCATAGGCTCAAATGAAGTACCTGAAAGCAAAGGCAATGTCAGACAAACTTATCCTTGGGGTAACTGTCCATGTTCAAATAGTAGAACATGACCTCCAAGAGGATACAATAATGATCCAAATACTGATGCATATATCATGGCCACTAGAATACAAGCGTGGATCCATGAGGAACATAAGTGTAAACATAGCCACATAAATACAAGGTGGATCTATGTAAAAAATGGATAACATAGCCATAGAGAACAAGCTAGATCTATGTCTCATCATGAGCCAAAAAGAGTGTGGCTCAGTCTTACGCAACTTGGGCAATAACATAAATAAAGTGATGCTATCGAGGATCCCAAGGTCTTCATCCAAAAACAACCCAAGGTACAAACCTATCCATCTGAATAAATGAGTTGATGTCGAACATGGGAGGTATCATTTGATTACCGGTCATTGATGTATACTGTTAACAAATGTGAGTGTGTCCACCAATCATGAAAATGGAACCCAAGGTACCTAGTACATTCAAACAAGTGCGAATAAGTGGTCTTTCTGTCAAACACTTGAAGAATCCATCGGATAGGAGACATTGATGTATTCTCATCTATCCAGTAGTGAGGGAAACTGCCACTAATGACTGCAATCCCCAAGGTACTAACCAAAACTCTAAACTTCACTCCCAGAGCACAATGAGTTGAAGTCGATGGGAAGAAGTCCATTGGAAGGGAGGCCTTAATGCATCCTCCATCATCCAACACGAGGGACACTCAACAGGTATGAGCTGATTTGGAGTAGGATTGAACACATGATGAAACATACTGACACCAAGGAATGGAAGACACATGAGGTCAAGGCAACTGCAGAATGGTCGACACAGGTTATATCCTTGAACAATGAGCACGACACAAGAGTGACTTAGGCAACTTTTAACACAAAGGGACCATGATGCGAATTTGCAATGTAGGAAACATTAACAAATTCTCCATATGATTGGAAGACTAACCAAATAGAGGAGTAAGAAACTTTGAGATCAGGTTTACCCTAAGGCCAACACTAGAACCCAACTTGTTTGATAGACTCAAAACAGGTGCTTTGTTCAAGGAGATAGTAAACTTGCTACCATCATATTGAAATATATTTTAACATTCTTCCCTTCCCTTTTCTTTTTCATTTTTTAACGAGCTTGACAAAGAAATAAAGCATGCTCGACGGTATTTTCATATTTAAGGAGTCTGAAAAACCTAGAAGAAAACTCCATACACCTATCTGTGGATTTTATATCGAGCCTGGATTGGTCTGTGCTTGGCGGTGTTTTCTTGCTTATAGAGTTGAAAAACTTAAACAGTCCTCTATACACCTATCCGTGGCTTTTATATCGAGCCCGAATTGGTCTGTGCTCGGCAGTGTTTTATTGTTTATAGAGTTGAAAAACTTAAACAGTCCTCTATCAACCATCTTGTGGATTTTACATTGAGCCCGAGTAGGTGAATGCTCGCTTGGTGTTTTCATGTTTAGAGATCCTGAAAACCCTAAAGAAAGGCTCCGAAGGTCCTTTTTCATAAAGTTAGTCTCCTTCCTTGAAAAAGTGTAAAATAATGGAAGAAGAACTCTTCTAGCGCATACCAGAGTATACCTAGAGTATACCTTTTCCGTAAATTATCCACCAAGGCCCGAAAAGGGGTAATTCTATACCTAAGTGGATGTCGGTTCAGTTATTTTAATGAGCCCAAAAAGACAACTATGCTCGGAAAACTTTTCATATTTAAGGAGTCTGAAAAGGGCTTAAAAGAACTCCATAGGGATCTTTTCCGTAAAGGTTTAACGAGTCTAAAAAAGTAAACTCATGACCTCCTTACTGTTTTTAACGAGCTCAAAGGAGATACAGAAAATTCTCACAACTTCCTTACTGTTTTTAATGAGCTCGAAGTGAAGATGAAAGAAATGCTCATAGCCTCCTTACTGTTTTTAACGAGCTCGAAGGAAAGGTGGAAGACTGCTCATAACCTACTTATTGTTTTTAACGAGCTCGAAGTAAAAGAAGAATGCTCGAAATGGGAGGAGACGAGTGTCAGGGACATGCGAGACTAGCTCCAAGCGCATGGAACAAAGCTATGCCTAATGCAAGGAACATGGGAAAGATAAGGACACTCGGGGCGTGTCTCCTCCAGGTAAAAGATGTCAAACTGTGAAGGAAAAATGATACAGGGCTTAGCGAAAATGAGATCAGAGATGGAGGCTTATACAACGAGATAAAAGCGTGGAATCTGGCATCAATCTCATTAGTGCAAGCGGGATCATAATAGATGCATATGCAACTTAAACACAAAGATGGGAGCCTTATCAGGGATGGCCAGAAATATATGAGGAAGAAAGATATGAGGCTTCTTCTCAAAGTCATGGGAAATCTAAAAAGGCTCCCAAGCCTATGAGAAAAACTCAGCATGGGCACTAGAATGGCATAAGGGTGCTGACTAGGGTGACCCATGTTAGGTAGGCTCTGCTGTCGGACTGGTGCACAATGCATAAAGAGATGGCTAACACACCAATATCCAACAGGTTCGACCCTATGGCGAATCCGGATGGAAAAAGGTTCAAATGCAACATAACAGCGGGGAAGCCTAAACCTATATGCAAGGTTCCAAATATACCTGACATGGTCCCACAAGGTGTCTAAAAGGACCAGTAAGCGAGTATAAATCCAGCTAAGAATCTTGTCTCCAAGAAAAATTAGTACCAGGATCATATCTAAAACATATGTAAGGAAAGACCCGATACAAGTCACTGTGGTAGAAATACTTTCAACTTCACTATCATCAACAACAGGCATAAACAAGGACGAGTTTTCAATTGAAGACTTTATGGTACCCAAGCCCGAGGACTTACAATCAACAAGATCGACTTCAGGATGAAGATCAAAGTTGAAGGACATGATGAAATTTTCAGAAACAAATTCATCATCACGGGAGTTGAAAATTCTAGAAGCAGAATCAAACTCAGCAGGAACACCGATTTGCGGATCTATAGGAGAGTCCAAAGACTCAATTGTAGGAAGATCAGAATTTAAGGTCAAACCGGGGCTGGACATAACTGCGACTGGATCAACATCCAAATGAATGGTAGAATGTACTATGGACTCTAGGAAAACTTCATCGGAAGGAAGTATATCGTCCCAGATAGAACACATATCTAAACATTCAGATGGAGGTGTCACTTGGTCAAAAGCTGGGACTAAATCCCGAGAAGGTAAGCATGAAATCAGAGACTTCTTCTCAGTAGCAGTTGAACTCAAGGAACAATATGCCACATAACTTTCATGTGACATAGTAGTGCCTAATGACGAGGGATCTAACTGGTATACAGTTGGGTAATAAGGAGGATCAATGAATGCAAGCTGGTCGATAGTGACGATGCTTTCGTTATGAGGGAAATGCATCACATGAAAGAGCGTAGACACCACAGCATGCATAGCATAAACGTAATCATGCCCGAGGATCATATCAAAATCCATAGGGTCCTTTAAAACCATAAAATCAACTATGACTATTTTTCCACCCAAAGTAATAGGTGCCTGACGGAGGAATCTAATCGGTTCACTAGGTCTTCTATCAAAGGTCAACGACCAATTAGCAGCTGGAATAACATTAGGGAAACCCAAATCTCTCCAAGCATAAGCGGACAAGATACTAACAGAAGCTCCTTCATCTACAATGCATCGATCAACCGCATGGTTCCCGATATCAACCTTTATTTGGAAAGGTGTCGAAGAAGGAAGATGAGGCTCGGCTAGACTATTCCAATCAAAGGAAATGGTCCTAGGGTTTGGTAGGGGTTCACATGGCACAGATGAAGTACCCCCTTTTTCAGGAACATCCAAACTGGTAATGCAGAAGACTTCAGGGACAGGTGCATCAATCTCTGAAGGACTGATTGGATCGGTCAAAGATTTCATCGATTCAATCACTTCACTCTCTGAAGGAAGAGTGGGGTCGACAAAAGATTGCATTGGTTCAACCACTTTATCAACCAAAGGTCGATCTGACTGTAAGGAATCTATAGACAACTCAGGAACAGAGGTTCCTTCTATTAACTTTTCAGAATTTACTTCAATCTGATCTAGGATCTTAACTGAGAGAACAACATGTACAACAAATCTACATCATATCAATCATGGACACAATAATGCAAGCACACAAGAGACACATAGTTTACTTGGGGAAAACCATAAAGGTGAAAAACTCTAATAACTTCCTCAGAGATAGATAGAGCAATGATACAACCAGAATACAAGAGATAGTCTTCTCCTAGCAGCAGAGCCTCCTCCTCCACAAGTGCGCCACTCTCCAAAGTGTGAGCGAGAGAATAGAATGTGTAAAATGAGAGAGACACACTCTCTATTTATACACTAACTTGACTTGACCTTTACTCAACTAGGTCAGCCTCAACTTAACCACTTAACATAATGCTGACTGGGCCGACCCCCACTAGGGTGGTCTAATAACCCTTTGAACCACATGGCCGACCCCCAATAGGGTGGTCTAATAACCCTTTGACCCACATGACTTATACAGAGCCGACCCCAACAAGGTTGTCTAATAACCCATCAAGTATCAATTATGACACTTACAATATAAATGACGACACTTCCGTATAGAGGAATAATAACATCTCTATAGGAATACAACCACTTCCGTCTAGAGGAATAATAACATCTCTATAGGAATACAATATACATATATGTGAAATACATTTCGAAGTTTCATATACATCAACACTCCCTCGTAACTAGGAAGGTATTTCTCGACATAGGTCTTCTAGCACAAGTCATGTTAACACCCAAAAAGTCTTCACTACCTCATCTACCCCATTACATGGCTCATTTGTCCATTTTCCTACCATATTTCCCTTAAAAACCCTGAAAATCCCACTAAAAAGCCTTCAAAAGGCTTAAAATGCCTCCAAAAGGCCACAAAACCATCAAAAGAGCCTCAAAAAGGCTAAAAAACCCCTTTTTCCTCCAAAAATATCCAAAATTCCTCTAAAAATAGCAAAAACCCTCTAAAGAGGGAATAAAAAAATATAAAATAATGAGGAAAAGGAGGAAAAAACCCTATACAGCTGACCTAAACCATATGGTTCCCAAAACCATGGGCCAACACTCCACCACCAAAAAACTATAAATAGGTGATGGAGATCCCTTATTCCATATCCACAATCATAAGCACCCTTACTCTGCCAAAATAGCTCTTGAAACCCTAGCTCACCCTTGAGCTACTTTCACCTTGAGAGCCCCTTTTGGCCCATTTCCACCATTGGAGAAAGAGAAGGAGCAAGTTGGAGCTTGGAGCAACCCTCTTGGAGCATTGCAAGAGCTTCACCAACCTTCACATTGGAGGTAAAATTAATACAAAAGCCATTCTTTACATCTTATTTTTTCTGTTTCATGCACATGTTTTGAGTAATTTATATTTCTGTTTCAGCATTTTAATTCATAAAATTTTGCATGTTAAAGTTTCAAATTCAGTATTATTGTTAGTTAGGAAGTTGCCCCCCTTGTGGCACTTCTATTTTGGGTTCATCACCTCACAAGCACACACTCTGTCACATAATTCAAGTGAGCCTTAAAAACTACTTAACTCAACCAATATTCTAACCCCACGTGGGGAACACAAAAGAATCTTTGTAGTTAGGTAGGATCGGGGGGATAGGCTTCCAATAACACCCCTCGGTTACTTACACTTGAGACATAGCTGTTGTCGAATTAGGGAACCAAAATCCCCTAGTACTTTTTGGCATGGTCACAGCCAGTTTACCAGAGGGCCTCTCCCCTAGGAGGGTTGAAGTCGCGAGACTGGTTCCGGAGGCCTGAGTAGAATACCACACTCCATTCAGTAACTGAAGGGCTACCTTTCGCAATTCTCGGGATATCCCTGTATAGGGGTATTGCGGTAAAAGTACCAAACGGTAGATTCACCTTTCTGGACGTGTCATGAACGGGGTATCTTAGTTTCCATTCTTCTAGGATTGACTACCCGGTGTCCCTCCTGGTAGGGGGATATCTTAGCCACTTGGCTCTCCTATCCATATTGTCTGACTTGGATTTCATCACCTTGCAGAGGATATGTCTAGTTGAGTCAGAATACTATCTAGTTAGGTGTTTGCTTGCTCCCTTACCTCCTTTTGGTCTAGTGAGTCCACCATTTTTTTATTTTTAGGAAACCTGTTGCTTGTTGGTATTCTGACCATTTCTGTTGACACTTCACCAATTGTAGCACAGCTATTACAGTAGGTGTTTTGAGTTGGTTGTTGGCCTGAGTGCCTTGTTTTTTGAGCTCTCCTTATGCACACTCGGTTGCATTAGGATTTTTGAGCTATTTTTTACTCACCTCAAACCATAGAGTTTTGACACCATCTGTCACCATTGAGTCCGCGAGACATTCTCGGCACCTCAGGGGCGAGCCCCCACAACACGGTTCACTTGAAACCACCCATCATCGACACAGATCATCATCACTTGATACCACTCATCATAGATCTCGAACCTTGTCCCTTGACTCCACTCGTCAGCGGCATAGGACTCCGTCACCTGATCTTGATGCCCCTCACTTTACCTCCGATTCTGAGGAAGAGTCTGAGAACCCCATTTACAGTGCCCCTACTAGCCCCATGGTTGGCACGGCTTCCACTCCGTTCATTGTAGGGACCATTGGTGGCACATCCACCACTACACCAATTACCACACCTGCTCTGGGTATGCCCTCGATGGGGGCCACGTCCACCATTCCAATCACCATACCCATTCCAGTAGCTGGAATACCTATCCCCATTCCATCAGTGGCTCACACTATCCATGGTGGTGCAGGACCATCCTATACCACCTTAGTTCCCCCACTTGGGAGCCACATCCCAAATCCCTCCCCTCCACTTGGGGGCATTGGCCCCAACTTGGTCCAACCCACTACTATGTCACATCCTTCTTCCAGTTTGCCATTCATGGCTAGCCTCAACCTACCCGACCTAGCCAGATTGACCAACGACCCTATCCGACACGACCCTGCGTGGCCTCACATGCCCACCAAGCTCCCCTATGACATCCCTAAGTTCGAGGGCAAGGCAGGTGAGGACCCACAAAACCATATCATGTCCTTCCATCTATGGTGTTCCTCCAACTCCATAGTGGATGACTCTATTTGCCTCCGTCTGTTACAGCGCACCTTCACTGGCTCTGCAGCCAAGTGGTATATCGAGCAATCCCATGGGACCCATGCCACCTTCAGTTCCCTTGCCTCGACCTTCCTGCAGTTCTTCCAATTATCGGTCCGCTACGACGCGGGCATTGAGATTCTCCTGTCTTGTAGACAAAACACGGCTACCCACATCACGGACCACATTCATGAGTGGCATCGACGCCGTAGCTTATGCAAGATCAAATTAGACGACCGTATCTTCCTAGATTGGTTCCTCAAGTCCCTTCTCCCTGTCATTGCTAAGGATGTGGCATCAGAAAGACCCCAGTCTGAAGAAGAGGCCATCCTTAAAGCCCAACAGTTCGACCTCATTTACACCCAGTCGGGTTATCTCTATACCATTATACCTGACGCCCCTCGCGGTGAGTCCTCCCAGCACGATGCACCGGGGGCATCCCATGCTGCAGACGACATCATCGGCCGTGTTTCTTCACATCCCCAACCCTTTTCCATAGCACATCCTACCCCTGGCCCCGACCTTTCGTGGGATACCTCACAGTATGGAGCAACCAACTCGTATGCTCCTGTGACACATCATCACCATTCTCATGGACCTTCATGTCCACCTCAGTGCTTTGGACACGCATCCCCCACTTACACCCCCCCAATCACACCTCAGCCCTATTACCACCCGCAGGCTGCACCAGCTCCTGCGCCTTCCCAAGCCCAACCCACTTATTACCTGCCACAGGCAGCCCCTGCGGCCAACCCACAACCCGCTCCGTAGACCTATCAGCAACCCCCACCAGGTGTTGCACCTGTGTAGCCTCCACCTACATATTATCCACTGCAGCCTGCTCCCGCACATGCATAACCTCAGAACCCACCTGCTGCCCAAGGGCAAGTATACGCCCAACAAACGCTGCAGCAAAACTAAAACAACCAATGCAACCAGGGCCAATAACACCACAGTAAGGGTCGTAATCATGGAAACAACCCTCCTCCTAACAAAGGTGGTCAACCTCCTAATCCCCCAGACAACAATAATGCGGCCCCCGTTAACCAAAACCCTGATCGCCTGCCCAAGCAGGCTAAAAACCCTAATTTGCGAACGAACCATCCTTGTTCTATTTGCGGGGTCTATGGCCACTACACACATGCTTTCCCACACTTGGAGCGAGCTCGGCAACTTTGGGTTGATGATGCCCACCGCCAAGGGCATGCAGCTCCTCAAGCACTGCCTAACCCCCCACAACCTCAGCAGCCACCTTTAGTGCTGCAAAACCCCTTACCAAACCAAGGCATAGTGAACACTCAGCCTTTGGCTCCCCCTCAAGCCAATGCGCCACCCCAACAATAGATCACTTACGCCGCTCCTGATCAACCCATGTTTGACTCAGGTACCCACCACTTGTTGATGATGTCATCCACTGATGTCAACCTCCAGACTCATCGGAACCAATATGGCTCCACCTCTAAAGCCCCTCCCACTGATAAAACAACTAACGCTCATCCCACTGATCAGGCGTTACGTATACCTCCACCTCCAATAGATGGCGCTTCCAAAGCACCTCGTTTCCCACTTCGCTGTATCAACAATAACCCCAATGCTTGCGCTACGTCAAACTATAACATTGTAGACGACTTAGCCCAATCTCCCGCAGCCATGTCTGCGTTAGAAGTCTTGAAGAACTACCCTTCCCAGCGCAAGACTTTACTCTCAGCCATTGGGGCTATTGACCCAAATGATTCGAATTTGATGGCATTTGATTTGGACCAGTCCGAACCTCGCCTGCCTTCCACTTTAGCATTCCAAGTTTCTGTTTCCGTTCGGAATCTTGTCATCCATCAGTGCATCATCGATGAAGGTGCCTCCACATGCGTTATGTCCACATTCATATGGCAGAAGTTGGGATCCCCTACCCTTCAGCAGTCCACCACTGCATTACGCGCCTACGATGATCGGTCGGCTCAGCCCCAAGGTCTCCTAGCCAATGTCCCCGTCTAGTTAGGTGGTAAAACTGTCCTCATTGACATAGAGGTCATCAACGCCCAGCTTGATTACAACCTCTTACTTGGTTGCAGCTACATGTATGCTATGCGGGTGGTAGCTTCCTCTGTCTTTTGTACCATGATGTTCCCCCATGATGGACGCATGGTCAAGATTGACCAACTCACCTACTACAATCCAAATGCCCCTGCTACACCTGAAAATGTTCTCCCCATGGTTGAACAACCCGTTAGTGGTACCGCTACCTCGTTTGTTTCCTCATTGGGACCTGGAGTTTACTCAAACCCGCCGATGACATCCACCTTCCAATCCATTCCTCCCTCATCATCTACACCCAAAGTGTCTGACTTATGTACCCTATCCCACGATAACCAAACACCTAACAATCAACCACCCTTGTTGCCTAAACCACCATTGGTACCTAGCCACATTGGTGTTACACCTATCCATACAATCCCCTTCCTAGTCCCTCCCTCGGGAGTAGTAAGTGCCCCGGTCATGGCTACCCTTAACCTCCCTGGGTTAACCTTGGGATTACCTGTCTGGTATCTTTCACCTCCCGTTCCCCCGCTGACACCAAGCGTCGTCCTACAACCGGTGCAACCCATGGCCACTACCACTCAGCCACCCCTCGGTGTCTCTACCCCTTTGTCCTCTACGAATCCCCCTCCTCCCCCCAAACCTACTAGGGGCAGAGGCCCCCAACCTTACACTGCTGTACCACCTCCCAAGACAGTCAAAAACCCCCCCATGTTTCGTGCTCCTCCCAAATGCTCATTGTGCGATGAGTTAGGCCATGCGACTCATCAATGCCCATAGTTGCCAGCATTACAAGAACACATGCAGATGCTTGACGATGACCCCAATATCCCGGTTGTCAAACTAGATCCCACCCCTAAGCCTCGCGATAAATCCCTGCGCACTAACCACCCCTGTGCCATATGCGGTGTTTACGGGCATTACTCACATCACTGTCCCGATCTCCCCGATTACAGAGAAGCTCTCTATGAGATGAAGAATCTGTATCTTGAGATGGCACCACCCACCATTGAAGAGATTCACCCCCCGATCCCACCCCCATCCGGAGAGATCAACACCATTTACATGATTTCTTCAACTACCATTCCCTCGTCAACCGATTTGATGGTCCACACTTTCCGTACTGATGAGGATATTCTTGAGGCACTCACTACCCCGGAGTATCCCTGGGATGACATGCACCATCGTTCGTATTTCCTCCCCGAGGAAGCATCCTCTAGTATGGCCACCCAATTCGCGGTTGAATCCAAAGATTTCCTTCCCACCAAAGTCGACTGGTTCAAGGATCCTATTCCTGCTCCTGAGGCTTTTGAGGACGGTAACATGGCCAACATCTCACCCATCATCCACATTGATATCTCTGACCCACCCGACGTCCTTGAGTGCATTGCCTTAGGAGCCTCCTGCAGTGAACAAGAGATTGAGGAGTACAAAAAACTCTTCCAAGAATTCCGTGATGTCTTTGCTTGGTCCTATACCGAAATGCCCGGTCTTGACCCCGCCATTATCGAGCACCACATTGACACATGGCTTGATGTACCCCCCGTTCGCTAGAAACAGCATCCCATTCATCCCTCAAAGCTCCCAGCTGTCAAAGCCGAGGTCGAGAAACTTCGCAAAGCAGGATTCATTTATCCTATTGCTTATACTACCTGTGTTTCAAACCCCGTTCCAGTTAACAAAAAACAAGGCACCATTAGAGTATGCATTGACTTCCGCAATTTGAACCAAGCTTGTCCCAAGGACAACTTCCCCACGCCATTTATTGACCAACTCATCGATGAGTGTGCGGGGCATGAAGTCCTCTCGTTCATGGATGGTTTTTTCGGATACAACCAGATTCAGATCCGTAAGGAGGATCACAACAAGACCGCCTTTACCACCCCATGGGGCACCTTTTCCTACCGCGTCATGCCTTTCGGCCTCAAAAATGCTGGTGCCACCTTCCAGTGGGCCATGACCTACTGTTTTCATGACTTGGTCCATATACTGCTAGTCTATCTTGATGACCTTACAGCTCATTCCCGGAAATGATCGGACCACCTTAAATACCTCCGGCAAGTTTTCCTGCATTGTCGCAAATATAAAATCTGCTTGAACCCACACAAGTGTGTCTTTTACATTCTGGCAGGCCGGTTGTTAGGTTTCATTGTTTCCCAGAAAGGAATTGCTGTTGACCCCTTGAAGGTCCAAGCCATCTTAGACCTTCCCTCTCCTCGCACGCTTCGGCAACTCCAGAGTCCGCAGGGGCGATCCAATTTCCTCCGTTGTTTCGTTCCTGATTACGTTGCCACTGTTCATGGTTTCTTGCGCCTGCTCCGTACCCACGTACCCTTTGTCTGGGATGAGCAAGCAGAAGCTGCATTTGGAGCCCTCAAGAAATCTCTCACACAAGCCCCCTTGATCTCCCCTCCGAATTTCTCTCAAGACTTCATCCTCTACGTCTCGGCATCCGAGCATGCTGTGTCTGGAGTCTTGGTTCAAGAAGACGCCTCTCACCAAGAGCATGTCATTTACTATGTCAGCCAGACCTTGTCTGGTCCACCCCTATGTTACCCATATGAGGAGAGACTAGCCCTAGTTGTGGTCTTTTCCGTCCAAAAATTGCGACACTACATTTTACTTAGTCATACCACAGTCGTCGCCGACTCCAACCCCATGGTCTATCTCCTAAACCGGCGGCTACTGCAAGGTCGTGTTGCTAAATGGGTCATTATCCTCCAGGAATATGAACTTACCTTCAAAACCCCTAAGAGCACCAAAGCCCTCGCATTTTCCTAGCTCATCACCGATCTCCCCTCCCTTCTACCGTCCCCCCAAATCTCTGATGAGTTACCCAACAATCATTTGTTCACCATCTCGTCAGATGACCCATGGTACGGTGATATTTTGCTATACCTACGCACGCAGAAGTTCAGACCCAAAGTCACCTGTAATGGACGTCGTCGTATCCGTCACCAGGCCTCTCGATATCTCCTCTTAGGCGATGTCCTTTACTGGCGGGGGGTTGACACAATTCTTCGTCGTTGCCTTACACACGAGGAAGCTGAGCACGTCCTCAATGATTGTCATAGCGGTGCCTGCGGCGGCCATTTCTCTGGGATGGCCACCGCCCAAAAGGTAGTCCACGCCGGATACTTCTGGCCCACACTTTTCATCGACTACATCACTACGGTCAAGCATTGCCATAATTGCCAACTCTTTTCCCCCAAGGCCCGGACACCTCCTACTCCATTACACCCAGTCGTCACTGTTGGTCCCTTTTGTAAGTGGGCCATCGACTTCATGGAGTGTAGACCCCCATCTGCTAACGACCATAAATACATCATTGTCGCCGTCGAATACTTCACCAAATGGGCCGAAGCCATGCCTACTTTCAACTGTACCGCTGACACCGCTGCCCGTTTCTTTTTTAACCACGTTATCACTAGATTCGGGGTTCCTAAACAGTTGGTCTCAGACCATGGTTCACACTTCGAAGATTCTGTTTGGCGCGAGTTATCCACCCTCCTAAAATTCGAACATCAGTTCTCCTCTGCTTACTACCCCCAAGGGAACGGCCAAGTAGAGGCCATTAACAAAATTCTCAAGACCATCCTCCAACGCACTGTTGACCGACATAAGTCCAATTGGCACCATATGATCTTCCCCGCCTTATGGGCTTACCGTACATCCACTAAAACCGCCACTGGTTTTACCCCATTTCATTTAGTTCACGGTGTCGAATCTGTCCTCCCCATCGAGTGTCAAATACCTGCTTTACATATCGCCGTTGAGCTTCTCCCCAATACCTCCCCACTTGAGCAACGTCTGCTATCCCTCGAACAAGCCGATGAAGACCGTCATGCCGCTCTCCAGACCATTGAAGCTTCCAAGAACCGCTCCAAAGCTGGTTACTACAAACACGTACACCCTCGAACTTTCCACAAAGGGGACCTTGTCCTTGCCTATGACCAAGCCCATGACAAAACCGGCAAAGGGAAGTTTGAATCCATGTGGCAAGGCCCTTACATTGTGCAGACCTGTCTCGGCAAGGGGGCATACATTTTAGCTGACTCCGAAGGTCACCCTTTGCGCAACCCTCGTAATGGGTTGTATCTTAAACGCTTTTATCCCTAAATAACTCACGGCCCCATTGGTCCGCATTGTACAGTTTGCTCTCTTTTTGTTTTTCACCTTTTTTGCCGCGATCTTACATTCTTCATTTTTGCATGACCACAGATGGACCGTCTTCCACCTTATTACACTGGCTTCGCCGATGGAGCAAGCCGTTGGTCTCCCAACCTGGCTTCTGCAGCGTGGGTCTTATATTCCCCTTCCCATGAAATGATTCACCTTGACGAAATCTGCATAGGCGTTGCTACCAATAACCAGGCGGAGTATGATGCTGTGACCGGTCTCCTGATTGCTGCCCTCCAGATGGGCATATGTCACCTTCATGTGTTCCTGGACTCCCAGCTACTTGTCTCCCAGCTCAACAACTGCTACCAGGTGCGTGATCCCTGCCTATTTCAAAAATTTCCGCGCACAAAACAACTCAGCCAATAGTTTGAATCCATAACATTCACCCATGTCCCAAGAGCTCAAAATAGTGTCGCAGATCAAATGGCCAACAACATCCTAGATTGGCACATCAATCACACCATGTAAAACCTCCATCATGCATCCCATCTCATAAAAATATCTAAAAAAAAAAAAAAAAAGCCCCAAAAAGATTGCAAGGGGCATCCACGTGCCTATCATCCCATAAACATTTGCATCCATGTGCAATAAAAAATAAAAACACATAACATACACAAGGGGCATTTATGTGCCCACCATCTTATATTACTTGCATCCACGTGCAATACAAACATATCACACATCATAAAGCGCATCCACGTGCGTACAACTAAAACAACATCACAAAAAGATGCATCCACGTGCATATATATATATATATCAAAAAATACATGTCACATTGCTATACATGTCCTGAGTACCCCTGTACTCAGCTATACAAAAAATGTCTATACATCCCTAAAGCCTCATGAAATACATGCCGTAGCTACAAAACTCAGGGGGAGTCCCCTGCACTCCCTAATGAGAGTCATACCCTGCATCACTGCCTGCATCTGCTACCTTTGAGTCCTCCCCTCGCTCCTCCTCTGGCAAATCCTCATCCCGTATGGGCTCCTGTGCCCGTGCCCTGTCCGCTAAGATAGCCACCCGGATCGCAATGGATCTGAACTCTCGGGGTGCCCTCATGCAATCCTGAACCGCGTCCGGATCAACGTCCCGCCACCCCTCGTCGGTCACCCCCACCAGCAAACAGTCTAGTAGTTCCCGTATGGACTCTAGCGTCCCCTTCGCATCCCAGCGATGCACCTCCCCCTGCCCAGGCAGAGCTGGAACAACCACAATCCCCCTCCGTGCCACATGCCCTGGCGGCGGCCTTGGGCCCACATCTGCAGATCACCCATGTGTCAGTCACAGTATATCAACCAACTATCATATATAAAACTTGACATCCATAATATGCAAGCAAAACATACGTACCATCTGGTCCCCATGCCTGTCCCGGTGCTCGTGGTGCCTCTGGATCTCCGGTGTAATCCATATCCCTATATGGATAGTCATCGAGTGTCAATGGTATTTGGAGCCACTACAGGTACAAATCCTGCGTAAAATACCTACCAACATCATCGCCACCACGGCGACGCATCATCTCGCCCCACTGCACCATCCGCGGCTCCCTCAAGCCTCCTGCTCTGATCGGCACCCGCGACCGTAGTGTGGGTACCCTCTCCATAAAAAACGCACATTAGAAAGAACCATAGCAAAACCCCTTGCCAGATTCCTTCGCTGCTATCAGCTACCGCTGAACACAGGTGAGGAACATCTGGCCCCACGCATAATAGACCCCATCCAGTATGCGCTCCACCAGCTGCATCTGGCCCCCAAACACCTTCTCCGGTGACTGGGACCCCAACACACAAACCACGCATGCCGCCATGGCCTGTACTGATGGCTCCTGTAGGTCTCTCACGAAAAGTGCATTCCTATGCACCCTAGCCTCTGGACCACAGTACCGCTCCAGCATGTCCTCCATATCTATGTCCATGGATACCTGCGGCTACGTTTCTGCCACCCTACCCAGACAAGGCAACCCTGTCAGGAAGTATACATTTGTCAGGGTGAGGTCCACCCTCTCACCTTGCACTTTGAAGGCCTGTATGTCCAGCTCCCAGAAACTAATCAGTCGGTTCAGCAGCAATGCTGCTGACCGCATCATGGGTACTTGGGTGAACTTTAGTAGTCCGCATAGTCCCAGCACCGATCGCACATGGCAATCCCCTCGGACGACGGTCACGATCTCATCTGGAATCTCTCGCTCTCTCCACAGAACCTGCGGCATCCTGTCAATCACGCAAAGTAGACTCATCAGACTCATGACAAGAAAATAGTCCTTCCCCTCCCCCTAGAAAACCCTAGTAGCTCGGTTCAAAACTGCAGCTTTAGGGCTCCCTGCCGCGGTTTCTGACCGCGGCTGTCAGGCCTACAGTCACGGTACTTAACCGCGCCTGTTAGCGCTTAACTCGCGGTTTCGCACCGCGTGTTCCTCCTTGGAACATGCGGTACCAGACCGCGTGTCTAGCAAAGAAACACGTGGTACAAAACCACGTGGTTCACCCCGAAACTCATGGTCCCCAACCACGGTTCCACCCCTCTAACCCGTGGTCCACCCCACGTGGACCGTACAAATACCCCTGGGACCCACTACCCAACCCCCGACCCGAAAAAACATGTAGGTATGAGTTTGACGGAATACCTGTATCTCTCGGATCTGCAATCGGCCGGTCGGATCATCCAGAAATGCCACCTCAGCTCTGGTCTACTCTGATCACTAGTCAAAGTCAAATAGTACAAATGACACTTGTCATGTTGGGCCCACTCACTATTTATAGTTAGTTGACTTTTTCTTGTTTAGGCCATTCCGAGCTCATACGGAGTCCATTTTTCGAACTGTTTCCACCACTGAAATCAGCACGACGAGACCGTCATAATGGTCCACTTGTTCCCTTAATTTTTCCACTTTATTTTTTGAGCATTTTTTTGACACCCCTCATCGCCTCGGTTTGCGTGCCACATCGGCCGTTCTCCATTTTTTGCATATTTTATATCATCGGATTCATTTTTCTGAGCTCATGATGATGCTTGAGATCATTTCTCGCTCTCACCTGGTACAATTTCAACATTGTGTCCTGACACCTTGCTGCCTCGGTTTGCGTGCCACATCGGCCGCCATCGGATTGTTCCACACTTTTACATGAGCCATCCACTCCTGTCATACTGCAAATGTTTCATTATTTTGCCACCATTTCATTCACCCCGCAAGGAGGCCCACCAGTGTTCCCCCCCACCCTCGTTCTTGGTCATCATAAATGTCCCTTGATTGAGCACTTCCTCCTTGCCTGGCCATTCCTTTTGTTCGGTATAATTTTATCCCTTTTTCGGGATGGACAAGTCCTTTACGAAAAAGGAACTTATGGAGTTTCTGTTAAGCTCTTTTCTGACTCCTAAAACAATGAAAAGATCGCCGAGCAATCTTGCTTCCTTTCATGCTCGTTAAAGTACCTGAAAGGGCGTCTATCTGGTATAAGTTTAACCCTTTTCCGGACCTGGTAGACTAATTACGAAAAAAGAATACTCTAGTCACACCGGTTAGAAGAGTTCTTCATTGCATCCTTTTATGCTTCTTCGGGCCTTAGAGACTAACACACGAAAAAGCAACCCCCTGGAGTCTTCTTATTTGCTTTCAAACTCTCTAAACTTGAAAGCAACCACGAGCATGAACTATCCCGGGCTCGTAAAATCCACAGGACAGTACCATTCCATTACTTCAGAGTCTTCTTATTGCTTTCAGACTCCTTAAAATTGAAAGCAATCACGAGCATGAACTGTCCCGGGCTCGTATAAATCCACACGACAGTACCATTTTATACACACTTCTTCTAGTTCCCTAACCCATGAAGAAGTTCCCCCGTTCCTCTTGGCACTCTGATCGATCATCTCGGTAGCACCCCCAATCAGGTTGCCTTTGTTCAGAGTATTCTGCAGTCTCCTACCATCTTACCCCAGCTTGAGTCTCCCTCAGCCCAGTACCCCTCCCAGATCCAATACAGCTATGATCCCTTTCCCATCAGTCAGTTTCATATGCTTCCCGATCATCCCCATTATCATACTCTAAACAAAGGAAGTTTGAGTCCACCCACTCTACTTGCCCAATTGTCCCCCCAGTTTGTCAGTCCTGCCATTAGTACTATCACATTTCGGTTCTCCACCTCGCGCTCCTGTCAAGGAAACATCATTGCCTTGATAGTTGCAGGTCTCCCTCTGTCGACGACAGCCCCTCTATTCCAGAGGATAGACCTAGAGGGCCCTGCGCCTTGGACCCATCACCATTTGTGGTGAGTGCCTACGGACCATTTTGAGAGGAGTCATCATTACCTCTCCGAATGGTTGTTTCTCACATGCTCGACTTCAGCACCTTGATCACATCATTGAGAATCACGTAGGATTTACATCCCTACCATTATTTGTCGAAGACCCCGGATTTCCCCCGACTCTAGCACATTGGTGAGTCACTTCGGAACACCCAGTTATATGTTCCCGTGGATGTCCGGGCTACGTTGGCGATTGTATTCGGAAGCCATCCAGTTATATGCTTCCTTGAGTACCCAGTTCAGTCCCAGATCAGTTCCAGTTCAGTGTACCATTGCGAGTGTGACCCTTGTCACTATGATCCAGCAGCTCATCCATTCCTTTGGTACCACACTCAGTAGCACTGTTGTCATTCCAGTGTCTCAGTTCTGCAGTTCAGCCATGATCCGCCTAGCAGTATGTCCCAGATTTGTGTCCCCTCTGGACACTTATGATGTACACAGTGGTTCTCTATGTATCTTACAGGTCCATCTTTTCGAGCCTCACAGTTCTTTTTATGTATCTTGATACGAGCATGGGTATGCCCGCCTCATCCATATATTGAGATTCTTCCTCATTCAGTATTTGAGGTTATGTATATTTCAGGTCCCCATTTTTTGGACCCCATTGTTCTTATTATGTTATATCCTGATACGAGCATGGGAATGCTTGCCTCGTCCATATGATCAGATGATTCCTCATCCATTATTGAGGTTATGTACTTTTAGTTCTTGCAGTTTGTTCGGGATCGTTGTTCCGGGCTTCAGTTTGTTTCTTCTCTTCTCCACACCTCAAGAAAACCATACATGACTTATGATGTCCATCGGCCATATGATGAGCTCCTACCCTCGCACATCAGGGGGCAATCTGTTAATACTCAAAAAGTGTTCACTACCTCATCTACCCCATTACATGGCTCATTTGTCCATTTTCCTACCATATTTCCCTTACCCTGAAAATCCCACTAAAAAGCCTCCAAAAGGCCACAAAACCATCAAAAAAGCCTCAAAAAGGCTAAAAAACCCCTTTTTCCTCAAAAAAATAAAAAATTCCTCTAAAAATAGCAAAAACCCTCTAAAGAGGGAATAAAAAAAAAATACAATAATGAGGAAAAGGAGGAAAAAACCCTATACAACTGACCTAAACCATATGGTTCCCAAAACCATGGGCCAGCACTCCACCACCAAAAAACTATAAATAGGTGATGGAGATCCCTTATTCCATATCCACAATCATAAGCACCCTTACTCTGCCAAAATAGCTCTTGAAACCCTAGCTCACCCTTGAGATACTTTCACCTTGAGAGCCCCTTTTGGCCCATTTCCACCATGGGAAAAAGAGAAGGAGCAAGTTGGAGCTTGGAGCTTGGAGCAACCCTCTTGGAGCATTGCAAGAGCTTCACCAACCTTCACATTGGAGGTAAAATTAATACAAAAGCCATTCTTTACATCTTATTTTTTCTGTTTCATGCACATGTTTTGAGTAATTTATATTTCTGTTTTAGTATTTTAATTTACATTTACTAAACTGCTACTAAGGAGTCCCTTCTCCTTAGTAGGTGCTCATTTGCACAAGCTAGGGGTAAAACCCTAGCTACAAGTCATCTTCTCTGGATCATCGTCACTGGATAATCGTCATCGAGTCATCATCATTGTCACTGCTACTGCTATCTCAATCAATCTCTAAATCTACTTGTCATAGGAAGTTCTACAGAGCCATTTCTTTTTAATACTGGATGTAGGCCCACCACCTGCAGGTCTTCGTCATCATTGGCCATACTATGGAATCTTCAGGACTTATTACATGCATCACAAAACCTGGCTGCAGCATCCCGGGCTATTACGAGCACACAGCTCTACCTTTCGGATCTCCTAGGAGCACATTACATGTGACCCATCACAAAACCTAGTTGAAGCATCCCAAGCTATTATGAGCACACAACTCTACCTATCAGATCTCCCAGGAGCACATTACATGTGATCTAACCACAAAACTTGGCTGAAGCATCCCAGGCTGTTATGAGCACACAGCTCTACCTGTCGGATCTCCCAGGAGCACATTACATGTGGTCCACCACAAAACCTGGCTAAAGCATCTGAGGCCTTTTTCATCCTGTCCAGATCTCCCAGGAGCAAATTACATGTGGTCATGGAAAAACTTGGCTGAAGCATCTGAGGCCTTTTTCATCCTGTCCAGATCTCCCAGGAGCAAATTACATGCCATAGGACAAAACCTCGCAAGAGCATCTCAGGATGTCACGGGTACACAACTCCGACTTGAATATCTCCCAGGGCACAAATTATATGTCCTCCCAGAGCAATGTCTCGAAAGAGCATCCCAGGTTGTTACGGGTACACAAATCCAACCTATAGGATCTCCCAGACATGCTCATCTGCACAACCTGATCCACCGCCACAAAGTATCATCCTGATACTCACCATACATCATCCTGATGTACACATGATCATCCTGATCATCATCACTGCAACATCCTGCTGCATGTCATCTGGAGAAGCTCGTCATCCACGATCATCTTGATCATACAATGCATCCACTTGATGCATACCAAGTATCTACCTGATACATATCATCATACATGATCTACCTGATCATACAATGTATCCACCTGATACATACACAGATACATGATCCACACAATGTATCCACCTGATACATATCAACATACATGATCTCAGTATCCACCTGATACATATACAGATACATGGTCCAAGCATCCAACATGATGCATATACAAAATAAATACAAATGATCCAATTGATCATATCTAGCATCCAACATGATGCATACATACATAAATGATTCAACTGATCATATCCAACATCCAACATGATGCATATATATATAAATGATCCAACTTATCATAACAAGCATCCAACATGATGCATATATACATATACAGAGTAGTAACTGGAGAATCATCCTGATGCTCATCATCCATGATCCTCTTGATCATCATAGCATCGTTCGCTTCATATCATCTCATCATCCACGAAGCACAGCCCAGATGCACATCATCCAGCACTTACACCACCGAAATGGGAGAACACATCTACCACCATTCGGGGAAGGCTCCAGACCTTACTTTTTCACCATGGGAGAACACATCTACCACCATGTGAAAAATGGCTCAGCAATTACATCACGACCAAGGGAGAACATATCAACCATGTCAAAAAATCTCATGTGCATCTGCATCTTTCGGACTCATCACTTCCCTTTGGAAGGAACCTTGATCTGAAGTGCACCAAGCCTCTCTCTGAACTACTCAAACTGCACTCTGGCCAACAGCTTGGTCAATACATTTGCAACCTGCTCATTTGTCGCAACATACTCTGCTTCAACTATACTCAGTGCTACGTAGGACTGCTTCCTACTAAACCAAGAGATCACACCTGATCCCATACTGAAGCAACACCCAGAAGTGCTCTTCCTATATGTAGCACTGCATGCCGAATCTGAATCAACATAACCCTAAAGGTTAAACTTTTGATTCACATCATACTTGAGCCCATAATCAACCGGATCAGATGGAGCAGCACACAGAAGCTTCAGGTTCGATTCCATAGGTGTGGCCATAGCCTTGCAGTCCATCATCCTGAACCTCTTCAGGATCTCTACTGCATACTTCCCTTGTTCAAGGAAGATTCCATCTGCACTCTGCCACACCTTCATGCCAAAAAAAAATAGTGCATCATCCCCAAGTTCTTCAACTCGAACTCGGCAGCAAGCTTCTGCTGCATGTCGGAAATCAATCTATCCTTTCCTGTTACGAATAGGTCATCCATATACAAAAGTAGTATCACTGGATTGCCTTCCTCAAACTTGTAGTAAAGGTTGGAATCCACTTTACTCTTGGTAAAGCCCAAACTGGATAGAAAGCTGTCTATCCTACCATACCAAGTTCTGCACATATATGACTCCCTGTCATGTGTCTCAGAACCAAGTGGCTTCTCCACATACACTGCTTCTTCAACTACACCATTCAAGAAGGCTGTCTTGAAATCCATCTGGTGTATCTTCCACTTCATCACTGTAGCCAGAGCAAGTGCGGATCTAATGGAAGTGTATTTGGCTACAGGAGCAAAAGTCTCTATACTACCACCTACAGCATGCTTGATCTTGTAGATCCTCTTGGAAGTCACTATAGACTACCCTTTGTGACTGCATCCCAAACATCTTCATGATTGATTGGTACTCCTCGATCATGGAATTCTTCCCAAATCCAGGGAACTTCAATATCTTCAATATTTTCAATAGATAACTTTGTTGTTGAACAAATGTTGTAGTCCTTCTTTTGTAGGTAATGGTATACAATCTTTCCTACACAACAAGTTAAATTGCATGATTAGAAAACATCTCATAGTTTTCAGAACAAATTCTTACACATAAAGAAATATGTCATACAGTCATGCAATTATCTTAGCCAATGCTTCAATACAACATTTATCCATATTCCGTAACTTTCTAGATGCCTTCCAATCTCTACCAAAACATTGTTAAGAGTGTGCACAACTCCTAATATGTCAGCAAAGAGGTTTCATTCTAGATAAGTAGCAATGGAATGTTGTACAGTGCCATAGGCCACTTACCCATGTATATTAGTAGTATACTATTCATCAATGCAACTATTCTAATATGCATAATACACAACCTGATTCTAGGAACATAAGCATATACATCATTGAATAACATTATGTAAGAAATGACAATTCAAATACTTATCTTTGTTTGGTTGCTAGGTTGACTCCCTCTGAATCTTTGCAACTCCATTCTGATGTGGATTGTGAGAAGTGGTCAACTCCCTCTGAATATCTGCATCCTTGCAGAAACCATTGAAGTGTGCTCCTTTGCTTTCTTGCAGGAACAACTGGAGTGTGCTCCCTCTTGATCTTTGCTTCCTGGATTACCTGTCCTTGAACTTACATCCATCCTTAATCACTATGCATGCTTATTAGTATCATCATTGTGTTATCATTGAGGTCTCATACATAATCACACATTTATTAGTATAATCTTAATACTATCAAAACACAATAGTCTTAAACATGTATAGTCATGATCATTCACAGATAATAAACATTAGTATTCAAGGTTTCAAAGAAGTCTTCGTTTACTCATGCATATTCTTATTTGATCATAGGACTCTTCTGATTAGTTAAATCATCAATTATGGTAAGAAACATAATATGCATACAACCATGACTATTCAAACCTATGACTTCATGAATAATCATTATCAACAACACAACAGTATAAGATCCTAACACAAGGTAGGATTCTAGCTTGATATAGGAAAAACATACTTGGATTAGCATGCTAGCTAGATATGTCTAACATACCTGCATAATGTCTTCTGGTTCTCTTCAGTGACTTGTGCTAGTAACCTGCATGTCTCATAAGTTAACCATTGTAGAACCAAGTTATACATACCTCGTAAGTAGATCTTCTATGTGATCCATGAAAATGGATGAATCTTTGTCTTCATGTCACCATGATCATATGTTCTTGAAGTAGAACATGATTTGTCTTTCTTGGTGTACCTTTTATGTTAGCAGACAACATAGACCTCATACAACATCATAATGCATTAGTACAATCATAAGTGTCAACACCCTAACCAATGAATATCTTCTATCATGCATTCATAATTTTGTTAAGGTGATACGACAAATCTCAAATCAAGATTGTACTAACCATAATAATCATGAAGACAAACATACCATAAAATTAAACATGAACAAATATTGAAACATACCTCAATGAGTCATACCTATCGAGATCGCTTGTAATCTTCTTATGTAAGGCCTTAGCCTCATCTCCCTATGAAACAGGAACTTCTTCACTTATGTAGGTGACCAATCCAACTTCTTCTAGGATTAACCCAATCCACTTGATTTGCAAGAACTGGAACTGGAGCTGGATTAGGGTTTGTTAGAGAAACCCCAAAAATTCAAACTTCCGAAAGGATAGAAATATGCGCCTTGATGAGCTGATCAAGCTGGTATATTTAGAATTTGAAAACTGCAAAGTTTCACTCCTCAATTTTGCCTTTGAAACTTCCGGATTCACTGGACGTGACCCCGAACTGGGGTTTGATGAAGCCCACTCTTCTACCCAATCAAAAGGTTTGATCCAAAGCTCTAAGCTTCTATTTTTATGATGAGCTTCCAGCTATGGTCACAGATTTCAAAAATTCCCATTTTTGCGGAAGCCCTAATTTTCCACTTTTCTGATCAAAGTCCCGAACTAGGGTCTGATCAAGCCCGGCCTTCTTCCCAACCAAAAATTCTGATCTTGGTCTCTAAATTTTTATTTTGATGAGTAGCATTCAGCCATGGTCTCTGATTACGAAAATTCCAACTTTATCCGAAACCCTAATTTTCGGAAGCCATGAATGAAGGTGCTCAAAAATAATTCTGTTTTGACAGAAATATGTACCTAATTGTTTCTGGTGTAACTCTGAACTTTTTGATCCACAGGGTTTGAAAATTTGTTCTGCAATAGCCTGACCTGTCATCTTTCCATCCCGATAGGTCTGACCTCAATTGGATTCTCTGAGAGAGAGAGTTATGCCAAGTGTCGTAACGCGACTTGTTTATGGGATAAAATAGGAGAGCGAACTTGTATGGCATGCCACGTGTCACTGGTTCAACTTCGACATCTAAATTTTTTTTCTAAGATAGTACAATCTATGTACTACCTGTCACTTTTTACGAAATTTCATTTGGAGCTTTCCAGCCCAAGTTATGACCTTTTTCCCAAGGTCACGTGATTTTGACTCAGATCTGGAAGAGGCAGAAACCCTATATTGTACAGATCATAAATCACAAAGTACAATGCATTAGAGGTTTTCCTTTGGACACAAGGTACATGGGGATCTGATATTCGACCTGTAAAAGATTCAGACCCGAAAACTTCTCCAAAACGGATTTATAGCGAAAGTGCTACGATGAATGGGTTTTTCTATATCAAGCCCTAGCATCGTAAGTGCAACAAGTGTCATACATGCCATATCATGCCTTCTTTTAGGCTAGCTCTGATACCATGCTAACTTTTCAGAATTTAATTCAATCTGATCTAGGATCTTAACTAAGAGAACAACATGTACAACAAATCTACAACATATCAATCAAGGACACAATAATGCAAGCACACAAGAGACACAGATTTTACTTGGGGAAAACCATTAAGGTGAAAACCCCCAATAACTTCCTCAGAGATGGATAGAGCAATGATACAACTAGAATACAAGAGATAGTCTTCTCCTAGCAGCAGAGCCTCCTCCTCCACAAGTGTGCCACTCTCCAAAGTGTGAGTGAGAGAATAGAATATGTAAAATGAGAGAGACACACTCTCTATTTATACACTAACTTGACTTGACCTTTACTCAACTAGGTCGGCCTCAACTTAACCACTTAACATAATGCTGACTGGGCCGACCCCCACTAGGGTGGTCTAATAACGCTTTGACCCACATGGCCGACCCCCAATAGGGTGGTATAATAACCCTTTGACCCACATGACTTATACAGGGATGACCCCAACAAGGTGGTCTAATAACCCATCAAGTATAAGTTACGACACTTAAAATATAAATGACGACACTTCCGTATAGAGGAATAATAACATCTCTATAGGAATACAACCACTTCTGTCTAGAGGAATAATAAAATCTCTATAGGAATACAATATACATATATGTGAAATACATTCCGAAGTTACATATACATCAACACCTTCAGACATGGACCACACTCTTCGTGCCTCTGGAATGGCAGGGCATCAGTGAGTAGGGTGATCTCCCTTACAAAGTTTACAAGGGAACTTTGGTTTCCGTCCTATAGGTCAAGATTCATTTACAATGTCAGTACTCTCAGCATGACTAGCATTGGCTGACAGCTTGCCCCCAGCATGATTTGCAGTGGCTGTTTGCTCAGAAGCAGAAGAATTTTGAACTAAGGACCACACTTTTTGCACTTCTAGAAGTATAAGGCACAAGTAAGTAAGGTGGTCTCCTTCTCAAAACTTACAAGGGAACTTAAGCTTCCATTTGTTTGGTTTGTCGACAATGTCAAATCCCTCAGCATGACTTGCAGTGGCTGATCTGGTGTCTCCAGTATGACTCATAGGAACTAGTGACTTGTCATTAATATGACTACCAGTGATCAATGACGTGTCCTCAACATGACTGATAGTGGTTGAAGACAAACTTTCAGTATGATTTTCAGTGACTAAAATTTTTCTCCCAGCATGACCTCGAGAAGCTGGGTAGGTGCCCCCTGCATGATTTGCAGAGGTAGGGTGCTTGACCCCAGCATGAATTACAGAGGCTGAGTTGCTGCCCCCTTGTTTTGGCATCTTCTTCCCATTCTTCCTCCGTCTATTCCTTTTAGACTACTGGTTACTAGTATTGCTACTTTCGCCACATGAGGTAGAAGGAGGAGAAGATGTTACTGGCAAGGGAGGCACAGGGTTCTGATGCTCTTGATTTGAGCTGCTTACAAAAGAAGCGTCAGGAGCGTGCAAGGCATTCAGAGTGGAAAACAACCAAACCAGCAGCCCTATGGTGAATCCAGGAATATTCAGAGTAGCCATTAAGGGAGTGCCAATGTTTCAAATGAATGGAACAACACAAGGATCCCCCGGAACAGGGGTACCTTGATTGGCACTCGCCAGAATGCTAGACATAGTTTCCTACTCAAATGAACAAGAAGTTTTCTAAGGAAAACCAAGACAAGTAGCACAAAGAGCACACCACTAAAAAAGGTCCTAGGTAAATCAAACTAGGCAAATAGATGCCTTCCGAAGAAGAGTTTGGGATGGTGAGGGCCCAGAATATATCAACGAAGGATGAAGAATAGTTACCCAGGGTCCACAATACAATGACTAAGGGTGCAAGTGCTGGAATCACCCAACCGCCCTCCCAAAGACCTGCAAGGGATTTCCTCCCACGTCTGTCCTAGGTACAGCAGATATAACCCTCCACCATCACCTGTGTATGAACCTATGGTCAGATACTAAGGATACCACCACACCGAAAAATCCTGGGGGAACAATCTTTGGTCGAATCAAAAGGCGTGGGCAAGGTAGCTGAGCTCGAAACTCAAAAGAGTCCCCAAACGCAATCCAATCTTGGTATATGCTCAAAATAGAAAGTAGGAGGTGTATTCCCAACAATCTGATCTCACAAGACCTACTGCATAGATCCCAGGCAAGCTTTGAATGAAATGGGTTTACCTGTGATAGTCAAACTACGATTTTTGCGTAATGTGTGATCTTGGGTGGTTTACGGTGTTTTAAACCTAAGATCCTAACCAAGACTAGTTGGTGTAGTGTAACCTAGAAAAGAAAATGTTACTAGTACATTTTATTAGAGTTCATTTTAAAGGTTACTTGCTTACTCAAAAAGGTAGTGGGTGTGTGAGAGTGGTTATAATAGAGATAGAGTACTGAAATGAAATGCTTACCAGTAAACAAATCTTTTCTTTTCAATGCAAGTCTTAAAATAACGATCTAGAATGCATATGCAAACGCAATTTTTAATCTTTCGAATGCAAAAAAGGTAAAAATAAAGTCTAAATGTACAAAATTAAACTCAAAACCTAAGAATGCAGCTACTCAATCAAACAGGTATGCAAAAGAAAACTTGTTCTTTTTGATGCAAAGCACTCTAAAATCTTTTAAGCCACTTGCAAGGTACTCTATTCATAAAATAAATCAAAATTCTTTATGCTTTTCAAAGGTAAGAAACAAAACTGAAACTAACCTACTATCAAAGCAAAAGCAAAAAACTTTTAGGTTTTCTTTATTGAAACAGTAAAAGCTACCAAATATGACTTTCAAATTCTTATTGATGTAAGCATGCCAAACATTGGGAAAAGAGTACGAAAACTACTTTTAGACCCAAACGAAGCAAATGACCTACAAATAAGTATGGTTTGGTAAAGTCAGGTCTGCACATAAACAATGCAAACAAGGTCTTGAACAACAGCCAAAACACTTGAGCTTTCACTACAAAAGAAAACTAAAAGCATAAGGGAGGATAAAATACCAAACTAAAAGAGAAATTTCACTCAAATAGATACAAACAGGGTCAAGAAGACTCAATAGGTTTCAAATACAGTGGAAATGGAGCAAGTAGGTTCAGTTAGACTCAAATTAGGGTACAAAACACCAAACTAGTCCACAACCCCCCAACTTGGGTCAACAAGCCCCAAAAATCAAAAGAGGTCCAAATCATTAGCATAGGATCAATACAAGGATAGGAGACCACTACAGTGGTTTAAATCAGACCTAGGGTCATTAGGGACCCCAAAAATGTAGCCACAGCCACCAAATTTGGGTCCATAACCCAAAAACTAAAAAATTTCAAACCCAGATTGTGTGCGCTACTGTGTATGAAGGAAACCAGTGCCCATAACAGGGGAGGGCGCTACTGTACTGAGGAAAAATAGCGCATGGGTGCTACTTTAATGAAGCAGAGTAGGGTACAGGCGCTACTATCATGCCTGTGTACCAGCGCCCATGTGAAAAAATGGCCAAAAACAGGCTTTTCTGCTCATTTTCAGGAGATGGTTTGGTCTGGAAAAATGTTCCTAAGGGTTGTAATCATCAAATGGGTCAAGAATGAGGTAATTTCAACCATTTTTAGTGTCCAAAATGACCCCTCAATCCACAAGTGTCCTGTTGTGTAACTAAACTTGATCTCAAGAAGTGTCGTCATGCGACCAAGGGATGCAAGTGTCGTCACGGATGGAGAGGTGTCATTTTAAGCTATAACAATTATATTAACTATATTAAAAAGTGGGAATGCATAGAAAGGATGAAGCTACAACTAAAGCCTCAACGTCGCATCCTCCATCCAACATGTCCAAGCCAAGCCTCCAAGGTGGTGCAAGCTTCCCAATCACCAATATGTGTTCTATCAACATAAGGATAGCATAGACCTTCCCCCCTCTCATGGAGAGAGTGGGTGTTTATATAGGGCTAAAGAGATAGGGTAGGTTGAGGAGTAGGGGGAGATGGTTAAGGGATCCTCCCATTAGGTTAGGAATCAAAATTCCACCTCACCTAAAGTCTAGGGATAGGTCTCCACCTCAACAAACTTCTAGAAAGACCTCGAGACTCCCCAAAATAGCCTTTAACCAACCTCGTCGCACCCTGGTAGAGGACACAAAGCGACAAAGGGGGGTCGTCGCACTTTGTATGAAGACAAGCTATGACAGTGTCTCACCCTAGCTAACTAGAAACTGCGATGTCGCACCCTAGACGGAGGAGAAGTGCGACAGCCTACTCAAAGAGGTCAACTAGGCAGGGAAATCTCTCAGTTGGATGTGTTTTAGCCCAAAATGAGTTTAGGAGTCAGAGCAAAGAGTTTACACAATGGTCAAGATGATGACATTATCACAATGGTCATGACGACGACACTTGGTCATAATGATGATACTTGCAACGGTCATGGTGATGACACTAGGTCATGATGACGACACTTGCAACACTTGCGACACTTGCACAAGGGTGACGACATTTTGGTGTAACAGAGAGAGAGAGAGATTTTGAGGAAGGAGTTTAGGGAGAGATAGAGAGATTAGGGGTGAGGGGAGAGAGAGAGATAGAGAGAGATTGGAGGTTAGGGGTTTAGAGAGAGAGATTAGAGGTTAACGGTTTAGAGAGAGAGGGAAATAAAGAGGGAGAGATATATTTTAGTATAGGGCTTTAGAGAGAGAGAGAGAGAGAGATTGGGGGTTAAGGGTTAGGGGACATGTGTGTGTGTGCATGTGAGAGAGAGAGAGAGAGAGAGAGAGAGAGAGAGAGAGATTTGGGGATAGGAATTACAAAGAGAGGGAGAGATAGATTTGAGGTTAGGGGTTTAGAGAGAGAGAGAGATTTCAGGGAATGCGTTTAGGGAGATATAGAGAGATTGGGGGTGAGGGGTTGAGAGAGAGAGAGAGATTGGAGGTTAGCGGTTTAGAGAGAGAGAGAATTTCAGCAACAAGAGTTTAGAGAGAAAGGGAAATAGAGAGGGAGAGAGATATTTTAGTATAGGGGTTCATAGAGAGAGAGAGAGAGACTGGGGGTTAAGGGTTAGTGGATGAGAGAGAGAGAGAGGGGTTAGGGGTTTAGAGATAGAGAGAGAGACAAAGAGAGAGATTAGGGGTTAAGGTTTTAGATATAAGAGAGAGAGATAGAGAGAGAGTGATAATCAATGTTAGGAATTTAAATAAAGAGAGATATTGGGGGTTAGGGGTTTAGAGAGAGAGAGAGGGAGAGAGAGATTAGTGGTTAGGGTTTTAGATAGAGAGATAGAGAGAAAAAGAGAGAGGTTGTGGTTAGGGGTTTAGAGAGAGAGAGAGAGAGATATTGGAGGTTAGAGATAGAGATCCATTGGGTGTTACGGGTTTAAAGATAGAGAGTTATATAATGAGGGAGATTAGGGGTTATGGGTTTGGAGAGAGATAGAAAGAAATGAGGTTAGGGGTTTAGAGAGAGATATATTGTGGGTTTAGAGCAAGAGAGAAATTGGTATTTAATAGGGGTTTAGAGATAGAGAGAGATAATAGGGGGAGTATTGATGGTTATTGGCAGGGAAGAGAGAGACATAGAGAGTGGGGGAGTGGTAGGTTCAGGAGGAGAGGGGATTTGAGTAGGTAGGAGAGTGTGAGAGAGAGTGAGGCTTAGGGGTTTAGATAGAGAGAACGAGAGAGATAGGGAGTTAGGGGTTTAGAGAAAGAGATTGGAGGTTAGGTGTTTAGAGAGGGAAATATTGCGGTTTGGGTTTTAGAGAGAGAGGGGAGTGAGAGAGATTGGGTGTTACGGGGTTTAGAGAAAGAGGGAGAAGATATTGGAAGTTAGGGGTTTAGTAAGAGATAAAGAGAGAGATATAAATATAGAGATTGGCAGTTAGGGCATGAGAGAAAGACATTAGGGATTAGTGGTTTAGAGAGAGAGAGAGAGAGAGAGATAGAGAGAGAAATTTGGGGATAGGACTGATAGAGAGAGGGAGAGAGAGATTGGGGGTTAGGGGTTGAGAGATAACTATTAGGGGTTGTGGGTTTAGAGAGAGAGAGAGAGAGATTGGTGGTTACGGTTTTTGAAAAAGAAAGACATTGGGGTTAGGGGTTTAGAGAGAAAGAGACACAGAGAGTGAGTGATAATTGGGGTTATGAGTTTAAAGAAAGAGAGAGATTGGGGGTTAGGGGTTTAGAGAAAGAGAGGGATGGAGAGATTGTGGGGTAGGGATTTAGAGAGAGAGAGAGAGAGAGAGAGAGAGAGAGGTTAGGGGTTAAGGGACAGAAATAGAATTTGGAGGTTAGAGGTAGAGATCGATTGCGCGTTAGGGGTTTAGAGATAGAGAGTGATATAAGGAGCTAGATTGAGGCTTAGGGGTTTAGAGAGAGAGAGATAATTGGAGGTTTAAGGTAGAGATCGATTGGGTGTCAGGGGTTTAGAGATAGAGAGTGACATAAAAAGGGATATTGAGGCTTAGGGGTTTAGAGAGAGAGAGAGAGAGAGAGATTGGAGGCTAGGGGATTAAAGAGAGAGATTCAGGGTAAAGGGTTTAGAGAGAGAGAGATTGAGTGTTAGGAGTTTAGAGAGAGAGGGGGGGTACAAGATTAGAGGTTAGTGGTTTTTTGAGAGAGAGAAAGAGAGAGTGGTGGTTATGGGTTTAGAGAGAGAAAGAGATTAGGGTTTAGGATTTTAGAGAGAGTGATTGGGTGTTAGTGGTTTAGAGAGAGTGATTGGGTGTTAGTGGTTTAGAGAGAGAGAGATATTGGATGTTAGGAATTTAGAGAGAGAAAGATAGAGAAAGAGAGATCGGGAGTTGCGAGTTTAGAGAGAGAGGGAGAGGGAGAGATATTGGGGGTTAGGGGTTTAAAGAGAGAGATAGATTATGAGGATTAAGAGTTGTTGGGGGTTAGGGGTTTAGAGAGAGAGAGAGAGAGAGAGAGAGAGAGAGTTTGGGGATTAGGGGATTAGAGAGAGTTTGATGTTTAGGTGTTTACAGAGAGTGGGAGATATATATATATATATATATATATTGGGGGTTATGGGATTAGTGAGAGAGAAAGGGAGAGAGTGGGGGTTAGGGGTTTATAGAGAGAGATTGGGGGTAAGTTTTAAAGAGAGAGATTGTGGTTAGGGGCTTAGAGATAGAGAGAGATATTGGGATATAAGGGTTCAGAGAGAGAGAGAGAGAGATCCAAAGTAGGGTTCTAGAGAGAGAGAGAGATTCAGAGTAGGGGTTTCGAGAGATAGAGAGATATAGATTGGGGGTTAGGGATTGAGATAAAGAGTTTTGGGGTTAGAGAGAGAGAGAGAGGGGGGGGTTAGGGGTTGAGAGAGAGAGAGAGGTTGGGGGTAGGGGTTTAGATATATAGATAGAGAAAGGTAGAGACTGGGTGCTATGGTTTGAGAGAGAGAGATATTGTGCTTAGGGGTTTAGAGAGAGAGAGAGAGAAAGGGACTAGTGGATATTTGTTTAGAGAGAGAGAGAGAGGGACTAGTGGATATCAGTTTAGAGAGAGAGAGAGATTGGGGGTAGGTGTTTAGAGAGAGAGACATTTGGGTCTAGTGGTTCAAAGAGAGAGATTAGGTGTCAGGGTTTAGAGAGAGTGGGAGAGAGAGGGATATATATAGATTAGGGATTAGGGTTTTAGAGAGAGATAAAGAGAGGAAGAGAGAGATATAAATAGAGGGATTGGGGGTTAGTAGCTTAGAGAGAGAGAGAGAGAGAGAGGGAGAGAGGATTATATGTATAGATAGAGAGAGATAGAAATTGTTGAGAGAGACAAAGAGATTTGAGCTTATGGGTTTAGAGAGAGAGAGATAGAGAGGTTAGGGTTTTATAGAGAGAGAGAAAGATTTTGGGTTAGGGGTTTAGAGAGAGATATTTGGGGTTAGGGGTTGAGAGAGAGAGATATTTTGGGGTTAGGGGTTGATAGAGAGAGAGAGAGAGGGATATTTGGGGTTAGGGATTGAGAGAGAGAGAGAGAGAGAGAGAGGAGCTTATATGTATAGATAGAGAGAGATAGAGATTGGTGGTTAGGGAGAGAGAGAGAGAGAGAGAGAGAGAGAGACAGATTTGGGGTTAGGGGTTTAGATATATATATATATAGAGAGAGAGAGATTGTTGAGAGAGACAAAGATATTGGAGGTTATGGGTTTAGAGAGAGAGAGAGAGAGAGAGAGAGAGAGAGAGGGGGGGGGGTTAGGGTTATATATATATATAGAGAGAGAGAGTTTGGGGTTAGGGGTTGAGAGAGAGAGAGAGAGAGAGAGAGAGAGAGAGAGAGAGGGATATTTGGGGTTAAGGGTTGAGAGAGAGAGAGAGTTTGGGGTTAGGGGTTGAGAGAGAGAGATTTGGGGTAGGGGTTGAGAGAGAGAGATTTGGGGTAGGGGTTTAGAGAGAGATATATTGGGGTTTAATGGTTAAAATACAGAGATTAGCTATTAGGGTTGAGAGAGAGTGGGAGAAAGAGGGAGAGAGATATAGGGGGTTATGGGTTTAGAGAGAGAGGGATTGGTGATTAGTGATTTAGAGAGAGAGAGAGATTGAATGCTAGGATTTTAGATAGAGATAAATATAAAAGGAAAGATTTGTAGTTAGGAGTTTAGAGAGAGAGAGAGTGAGAGATAGAGAGAGAGAGAGAGAGAGAGAGAGATTGGGGGGAAGGTGTTTAGGGAGAGAGAGAGAGAGGTTGGGGGTAGGGGTTTAGATATATAAATAGAGAGAAATAGATATTGGGGTTAGGGTTTTAGATAGAGCGAGAGGTTTGAGGTTAGGGGTTTAGAGAGAGAGAGAGAGAGAGAGAAAGAGAGAGAGAGATAGAGAGAATGTGGGCTAGGGGTTGAGAGAGAGAGGGGGGGTTAGGGGTAGGAGTTTATATATATAGATAAGGAGAGATAGAGATTGGTGGTTAGGGTTTGAGAGAGAGAGAGATATTTTGGGTTAGGGGTTTATAGAGAGAGAAAGAGAGAGAGAGAGATTGTGGTTAGGGGTGTAGAGAGAGAGAGAGAGAGAGAGAGATTGCGAGAGAGGGGTTTAGAGAGAGATATTGGCATTTAATGGTTCAAAGAGAGAGATTAGGTGTTTGGGTTTAGAGAGAGTGGGAGAGAGAGGGAGAGAGAAATAGGGGGTTATAGTTTTAGAGAGAGATAAAGAAAGAAGGAGAGAGAGAGATACAAATATAGGGATTGGAGGTTTGGGAGAGAGAGGGGGGGTGAGGGAGAGAGAGAGAGAGAGTGGTGGAGTGAGAGAGAGAGGGGGGAGGGAGGGGTGTAGAGAGAGAGAGAGGCGGGGGAGAGATATGGTGTGGAGGAAAGGGAGAAAGAGAGATGGGAAGAGAGAGAGAGAGAGAGAGAATCAAAGATGGAGGGGGAGAGTTAGTGCGAGAGGGAGAGAAAGGGTAACACATACTAGTTCCTAGGCTTTTTGTGTAGAGAATCAACAAAGGGGCATCCCTTGTTAGACCACTTTAAAAACCTTTTGTATACATGGTCGACCACCCAAATTGGGGTGTACTGGGGTTAGGGGTTGAGAGAGAGAGAGAGGGGTTTGGGGTAGGGGTTTAAATATATAGATATAAAGAGATAGATATTGGGGGTTACGGTTTGAGAGAGAGAGAGAGATTGAAGATTAGGGGTTTAGAGAGAGAGAGGAAGAGAGGGTTAAGGGTTGAGAGAGAGAGAGAGAGAATGGGAATATGGATTTAGAGAGATAGAGAGAGAGATATTGGGGCTTAGGGGTTTAAAGAGAGTGAGAGATTAGGGGTTAAGGGTTTAGCTAGAGAGTGTGAGGGAAAGAATATGGGTTAAGGATTTATAGAGAGAGTGAGATAGATATTGGGGCCAGAGGTTTAGAGAGAGAGATAGATATTGGGGCTAGGGGTTTAGAGAGAGAGAGAGAGAGAGAGAGAGAGAGAGAGAGAGGATGTTAGAGGTAGAGATCGATTGGGTGTTATGATTTTAGAGATGGAGGGTGATGTAAAGAGGGAGATTGTGGATTAGGGGTTTAGAGAGAGAGAAAGAGAGAAATATTGGAGGCTAGGCTAAGATGAGAGAGAGAGATTCGAGGTTAGGGTTTTAGAGAGAGATTGGGTGTTAGGATTTTAGAGAGAGAGGGAGTGAGGGAAGAAGAGAATGAGGGTTAGTGGTTTAGACATAGAAAGAGAGAAAGCAATAGATTGAGAGAGAATAGGGGTTAGGGTTTTAGAAAGAGAGAGATTGGATGCTAGGAGTTTAGAGAGAGAGATATAGAAAAAGAAATATTTGGGGTTTGGAGTTGAGAGAGAGAGAGAGAGAGAGAGAAAGAGAGAGAGAGAGAGAGATTACATGGATTAGGAGGTATTGGGGATGAGGGGTTAGAGGGTTAGAGATTTGGGATTATGGGTTTAGAGAGAGAGAGAGAGAGAGAATGGGTTTGAGATAGAGAGAATGGGGGATAGGTGTTTAGAGGGAGAAAGAGATTGGGGGTAGGGGTTTAGAGAGGGAGATTGGGGGCTAGTGGTTCAAAGAGAGAGATTAGGTGTTAGGTTTTAGAGAGAGTGGGAGAGAGAGGGAGAGATATATTAGCGGTTAGGGTTTTAGAGAGATATAAAGAGAGAAATAGAGAGAGATATAAATAGAGGGATTGAGGGTTACGGGTTTAGAGAAAGAGATAGAGAGAGAGGTTGTGAGTAGGGTTTTAGATATATAGATAGAGAGAGATAGCTATTGGGGGTTAGGGGTTGAGAGAGAGAGAGCGAGAGAGATAGATATTTGGGGTTAGGGGTTTAGAGAGAGAGAGAGAGGTTCAAGATAGGGGTTTAGATATATAGATAGAGAGAGATAGAGGTTGGGGGTTAGGGTTTGAGAGTGACAAAGATTTGAGGTTAGGGGTTTAGAGAAAGAGAGAGAGATAATGGGGGTTAGGGGTTGAGAGAGAGAGAGAGAGAGAGGTTGGGGGTATGAGTTTAGATATATAGATAGAGAGATATAGAGATTGGGGGTTAGGGTTTGAGAGAGAGAGATTTTTTGTTAGGGGTTTAGAGAGAGAGAGAGAGGTTTGGGGTAGGGGTTTAGATATATAGATAGAAAGAGATAGAGATTGGGGTTAGGGTTTGAGAGAGAGAGAGAGAGAGAGATTGGGGTTTAGGGGTCTAGAGAGGGTGTGAGATTAGGGGTTAATCGTTTAGCTAGAGAGTGTGAGGGGGACATTATGGGTTAGAGAGAGAGAGAGAGAGAGAGAGAGAGAGAGAGAGAGAGAGAGAGATATTGGGGCTAGGGGTTTAGAGAGAAAGAGAGATATTGGGGCTAGGGGTTTAGAGAGAGAGAGAGAGAGATATTGTAGGTTATAGGTAGAGATTGATTGGGTTTTAGGGGTTTGATGATAGAGAGTGATATAAAGAGGGAGAGTGAGTCTTAGGAGGTTAGAGAGAGAGAGAGAGAGAGAGAGAGAGAGAGGTTGGGGGTAGGGTTTTAGAGAGAGAGAGAGAGGGAGGTTGGGGTTAGGTGTTTATATCTATAGAGAGAGATATATAGAGATTAGGGTTTAGGTTTTGAGAGAAAGAGAGAGAGAAAGAGAGAGAGTGTGTAAGGGTTTAGATCTATAGATAGAGAGAGATAGATATTTGGGGTTAGGGTTTGAGAGAGAAAGATTTGGGTTAGATGTTGAGAGAGAGACAGAGAGATTGGGGGTTAAGGGTTGAGAGAGAGTGACGGATTAGGGGTTAGGTGTTTTGCTAGATAGTGGGAGGGAGAGATTGTCCGTTACAAATTGAGAGAGAGAGAGAGAGAGAGAGAGAGAGAGAGGATGTTAGAGGTAGAGAACGATTGGGTGTTAAGATTTTAGATATAGAGAGTGATGTAAAGAGGGAGATTGTGGATTAGGGGTTTAGAGAGAGAGAAAGAGAGAAATATTGGAGGCTAAGCCAAGATTAGAGAGAGAGAGATTCAGGGTTAGGGGTTTAGAGAGAGAGATTGGGTGTTAGGAGTTTAGAGAGAAAGGGAGAGAGGGAGGAAGAGAATGGGGGTTAGTGGTTTAGATAGAGAAAGAGAGAAAGCAAGAGATTCAGAGAGAATAGGGGTTAGGGGTTTAGAGAGAGAGAGATTGAGGGTTACAGGTTTAGAGAGATTGATTGGGAGTTAATGGTTTAGAGAGACAGCAGAGAGATTGGATGTTAGGAGTTTAGAGAGAAAGGGAGAGATAGAAAATGAGATATTTGGGGTTAGGAGTTGAGAGAGAGAGAGAGAGAGAGAGAGAGAGAGAGAGAGAGAGAGAGATTGGGGGTTAGGGGTTTGAAGAGATAGATAGATTATGAGGACTAGGATTTATTGAGGATTAGGAGTTAGAGGGAGAGATATTTGGGATTAGCAGTTGTAGAGAGAGAGAGAGAGAGAATGGGGGAGATATAGAGAGAGAATAGGGGATATGTGGGTAGAGAGAGAAAGCAATTGGGGGTAGGGGTTTAGAGAGGGATATTGGGGGCTAGTGGTTCAAAGAGAGAGATTAGGTGTTAAGGTTTAGAGAGATTGGGAGAGAGAGGGGAGAGAGAGGTTGGGGGTTAGGGTTTTAGAGAGCTATAAAGAGAGAAATAGAGAGAGATAGAAATATAGGGATTGGTGGTTACAGGATTAGAGAGAGATGTTGTGAGTAGGGTTTTAGATATATATATAGAGAGAGAGATAGAGATTGGGGGTTAGAGAGAGAGAGAGAGAGAGAGAGAGAGAGAGAGAGAGATTGATTTGGGGTTAGGGGTTTAGAGAGATAAAGAGAGAGAGGTTTGGGATATGGCTTTGGATATATATATATAGAGAGATAGAGATTGGGGGTTAGGGTTTGAGAGTGACAAATATTTGAGGTTAGGGGTTTAGAGAAATAGAGAAAGAGAATGGGGGTTAGGGGTTGAGAGAGAGAGATAGAGAGGTTGGGGGTATGGGTTTAGATATATAGATAAAGAGATGTAGAGATTGGGGGTTAGGGTTTGAGAGAGAGAGAGAGAGTTTTGGTTAGGGGTTTAGAGAGAGAGAGAGAGAGAGAGAGAGAGGTAGAGAGAGAGAAATTGGGGGTTTAGTGGTTCAAAGATAAAGATGAGGTGTTAGGATTTAGAGAGAGCGGGGGAGAGATGGAGAGAGATATTGGGGATTAGGGTTTTAGAGAGAGATAAAGAGAGAGACACAAAGATAGAAATAGAGGGATTGGGTGTTAGGGGCTTAGAGAGAGAGGGAGGGAGAGGTTGGCGTTAGGGGTTTAGATGTATAGATAGAGAGAGATAGAGATTGGGGGTTAGTGATTGAGAGAAAGAGTTTTGGGGTTAGGAGTCTAGAGAGAGAGAGAGAGAGAGAGGGTTAGGGGTTGAGAGAGAGATGGGGGATTTGGTAGAGATATTTGGGGTTAGTGGTTTACAGAGAGAGAGAGGCTAGGGTATGGGTTGAGATAGAGAGAGAGGCTGGGGTAGGGGTTGAGAGAGAGAGAGAGAGGTTGGGGGTATGGGTTTAGATATATAGATAGAGAGAGATAGAGACTGGGTGTTATGGTTTAAGAGAGAGAGAGAGAGAGAGAGAGAGAGAGAGAGAGTGCTTAGGGAATTAGAGAGAGAGAGCGAGAGGGATTAGTGGATATCGTTTTAGAAAGAGAGAGAGGTAGAGAGATTGGGGTAGGGGTTTAGAGAGAGATATTTGGGGTTAGTGATTCAAAGAGAGTGATTAGGTGTTAGGGTTTAGAGAGAGTGGGAGAGAGAGGGAGAGAGAGATTAGGGGTTAGGTTCTTAGAGAGAGATAAATAGAGAAGCAAAGAGATAGAAATAGAGGAATTGGGGGTTAGGGGCTTAGAGAGAGAGAGAGAGAGAGAGAGAGAGAGAGATTGGGGGTAGGGGTTTGGATATATAGATAGAAATAGATGGATATTGGTGGTTAGGGATTGAGAGAGAGATAGATTTGGGGTTAGGGGTTTAGAGAGAGAGAGGGGTTGGGTTTAGATATATAGATAGAGAGAGACAAATATCAAGCATTAGGGTTTCAGAGAGACAAAGAGATTTAAAGTGAGGGATTTAGTGAGAGAGAGAGAGACTGGGGGTTAGGGTTTGAGAGAGAGAGAGAAATATTTTGGGTTAGGGGTTTAGAGAGAAAGAGAGATTTGGGGTTAGGGTTTTAGAGAGAGAGAGAGAGAGGTTAGGGGTAGGGGTTAAGAGAGAGATATTGGGGGTATGGGTTTAGAGAGAGAGATATTGAAGGTTAGTGGTTAAAAGATAGAGATTAACTGTTAGGGTTTAGAGAGAGTAGGATAGAGAGGGGGAGTTAGGGGTTTAGAAAGATAGAGAGATTGAATCTTAGGATTTTAGAGAGAGAGATAAGAAAAGAGAGATTTGTGGTTAGGAGTTTAGAGAGAGAGAGAGAGAGAGAGAGAGAGAGAGAGAGAGAGATTTGAGGTTAGGGGTCTAGAGCGAGATAGAGAGGGAGAGAATATGGGCTAGGAGTTGAGAGAGAGAGAGGTGTTAGGCATAGGAGTTTATATATATAGATAGGGAGAGATAGAGATTGGTAGTTAGGGTTTGAGATATATGTACATATTTTGGGTTAGGGGTTTAGAGAGAGAGAGAGAGATTGTGGTTAGGGGTTTGGAGAGAGAGAGAGAGAGAGAGAGAGAGAGAGAGAGAGAGAGAGAGAGAGAGGGGTTTAAAGAGAGAGATTGAGGTTTAGTAGTTCAAAGAGAGAGATTAGGTGTTTGGGTTTATAGAGAGTGGAAGAGCGAGGGATAGAGAGAGAGAGAGAGTTTTGGGGGTTAGGGGTTTAGAGAGAGAGAGAGAGAGAGGTTGGGTTTAGATATATATAGAGAGAGATAGATATTGTTGAGAGAGACAAAGAGATTTTAGGTTAGGGGTTTAGAGAGAGAGAGAGAGAGAGT
>BSBM01001293.1:600000-757305 GCA_027924585.1 Larix kaempferi
AGTGTAGCATGTTCATTGTTCTGGAATAAGGTGTTGCAAATCCATCTGGTGCAGCGTGTTCATTTTTTCTGAATAAATTGTTGCAACTCTGCTAAATTTGTCTCCAAATTCAAAAGTTTCTATCTCTACTATTTCTTCTACCAAAATTTTTTTTGTCTATCATTATCGCAGTCAATTTCAATGTTGACCACATCAAAAATAGCTCAACCATGCCTATTTCCCACTACTAATACTACTATCATGGCTACTACTATCATGGCTGCTCATGGTAAGTTTGATTAGGTATGACCCTTTTTTAATTATCCATTATTTCGCAAGATGATTACGACACATAAATGGGTTTTCACCTCTCCTTGCTGTCACACCAGTTGGTCGTTGTCGGCCAACCCATCAGTTGGGGGAATGTGCTAAAATGATTCTTTTTACCTCGTTAACATATGTACGTACCTACCTGCTACATTAAAACCTCAGTCCTCACCTTATTGCCAAACATGTCACCTTAGAACCCACATTCTAATTCAAAAATTCAAACATTTGGCATTATTTGTCCATTCGCTACTTCCATGCACCAACCTACTACACATCCATTGTTGTATTTCTCCAAGCACTAGATTTTTAACAGATTGGAAATAATCCGTGAGAATGGGTGGAGTTTTTTATATGACATGAACCAGAAATAATGGAACAATTACGTAAAGAACTAAAGGTGTATCATGTTTTTCAGAATGAATTATGGGTTAGTTATTTTGAGTGTCCATAGGGGTAATATTAGTGGCGTGATTGTTTTTAATCTAAAAATAACTAAATTAGAACAAAACAAATAAAAAATGGTTAAATTTATTAATAAATTATATTTATTATATATATTATTAATATTAATATAATAATATTTTAATATATAAATATATTATTTTAATATATAATATAATAATATTAACAAATTTAAGAGGGAAAAGTAATTGGGGAATTTTGTTTTTGTATGTCTAAATATTGAATTGCATTCAATAGTTGTGTTTACATTCAATATAAAATTCGCACACTCCACGATGGATCTCTGAGAGTGGCTTGGTGAAATGTTGAATCTTCCATGGTGACTTGGTGAAAAGTAAGTATATGAATGATGCATTATGATAAATCAAATTTAGGGTTTATGTTATGAGGAAAAATTTATAGAATTTTTGTTATGAGAAAAAAGTTACAAGGTTTTTGTTATGAGAAAAATGTCATTCTATCCTTTGAACTTGGGAGATCAAAACAAAATACCCCTCATTGTCAATGTTTTTTGAAAGAGCGGAAGGGGCTGACTGGATCTTGTTGTTGCAGGTCTGGAGCAAGGAGATAAGGTGACATAGGGCTCGAAAGCAATGGTTCAATTGCTCTACAGTAATCCTTTCCGCTAGTGATGGATTTCTTCTATTTTGAATGGATATTATTGGCATATCAATTGATTTTGGGTGATTTTTTTTGCATGTGGTGAACAAATCTCTTAATTTCTCTATTTTTTTGTTTTTATTTGCAAATGTTTCTAAGACTAGGAACTGAATGAAAACACATGGTCTATTGTTTCCTCTTCTGCATTGAAACTGAAAAACTCATAATTTTTGTACCTATTTTCTCTATGCCAAGGGGAGTCTTATTGACGTAAGCACCCCAAATCCGAATGGAAAGGGGTGAGAATATTTAGGTGAGAATCTAAGGCCAGTGGTTTTAGGATGGAATGAGCCTTCATTATCTATGTTTTGAAATTTTCTATACACTTAATAATGGGAAACATGATTCAAGCAAATATTTACCTATATGGAATGACATACACAATAGGGGAACATCATGAAAATAATTATGTGCACCAAAAACCTAGTTTTCTACATCTCATTTTCATTATGTTATTGGCCTTAAATCCCCACTATAGGTTTTGGTAAGTTGTGTCATTAAATAGAAATGATTGTCGTATTTTTTATTCTCACAAGTCACAGGAAGCCAATGATCTACAACTCAATTGAGTGAATATTGGAGGATTCAAAGCATTAAGAATCCATTTTGCCAAAATTAAGCTCTACGACATTTTGTTTAGATTATTCTTCCATTTTTTAAATATTGGGTTTTGGGGAAGTTTGAGGGACTAACATTTTTTTGTCTTATTATAGTATTATTGTTGGTAATCATATCATTAAAAATAACATAACATTTATAAGTGAATTCTGTTGGGATCGAGTTATACTCGTGAAAGATTCAATTCCAGGTACAAAGAATACAAGTCTAGCCATTTTTGAACTAAAATAGAAATAATCGAACTGGTTACAATCCTGTCAGAGCATCTAAATATAGGGTTTGAAGTTCTCAAAAGAGATGAACGTAGGGTGTTTTGGATACTATAATCATTCCCATATCAATATTTACAGAAAGGGGGGGATTTTTTGAAGCTATGTTAGTAAAAGTTGTGGTATGTAAGCTAAACTATTCCTCATAGGGTTTGCTAATTTTGCTTCAAGGGAAAATTTGTTTGAAATATCGATTAAGGATTCCGAAATGAGTTAATTTGCATCTCCTTCGCATGTACCTATTAGGAACTCGCTGAAAAAAAGGTATTCCCATAGTGCAATAATAACAATGTTGATGCTAATCTTATTCAAGAATTCATTTTAAAGGGCCATTGTTTGTCTATTCTACGGCCTTGATTATTCCCTATTCCAAAAGCTAGCTACAATTTACCAGCCAACACAAATGCAGAGCAAGATCCGTGTACTCCTAAAACAAGTTCTCAAGTAATTTCATCTAGGAAAGGCTAAGGTTCAAATCAATTTTCCAAAACTACATGCAAAGGATTGAATTTTGTCACCTTAGATAACGATCTACACAATAACTCGACAGGTTTTTCGAATACTAAAAACAGTTTTGGATGGAATGAGTCAAGAACTCAAACTTTAAGTGCCACATAAGTGGATTTTTCTCAATTTTCTTCTACAAACTTAGTGGAATGTCCATCCCAAGGAAATATTCAAGAAATGAGCTTTTTTTTTGACCCTACGCTTTCTATGGCTAGAAATCCAGAAAACCTATCTGGTTGGAACCCTAATGGTGTATCTAGGTCTCTAAAAACCAACCAATCTATCAGTGGCATAATTGGGAATATCCTGATGGTACCTTTTATAGAAACCCAATATGTTGTTAAAGTATAGGTTTACAATCATACTCAAAGAACAATTTTACGTAACATCATTTCGAGCTTCATGAGGATCCATCTTTCTGGGATGATCACAATCTTAAGGTAAATGGTGCTGGCTGCAATCTATTCTTTAACTTTCTTTTACTGACCCAGGTTCGACACAGTTAGGGAACCAGCAATACGACTTCTCCACCGGCCCTTTCGGAAACAACCTGCAAATAGGATGAGGTCTCACCCTAGGCGAATCTATAGGGGATTATAGAAGAATTTTTATGTAACCAAGTGATGCGCGGTTATGGGACTGGCTCTGGTGATGTTCTCCCCACTTCGCATATAACCTTGATGTGACTGCACACTCCGTAATTACCACAATGCAATATAACAACGCAACTCTAGGACTGCGTTTCTAAGTAGTATCACACATTACAAACTTCGATGACTTAGTGTTTATCCATACAACTTATGCATTCAACCTACTCAGAATTACTTGCACATTTAGTTATACATGTTCAATACTTAACATATTATTCTCATCCACCATACATTCGAAAATAAATATAAAATAACAAACATACATAATCATAAACATAAACACAATGATCTCACAAATTCAATCACACAACATGAGTATCTAAGTGGTTCACCCCCCGGATGGGAGCTACGTCCACGAGAACTGTTGTTTATATTAATGGGAAGGGTCAACAGTTCCAATCTGTGCACTCAGTTACAGACTCTTCTCTCTATAGTGGGTCTCTGCACACTCTACTGCAGAGCCTCTTCTCTTTTCTCACTCTTACAATACTTAGTCTTTCATCAAAACCACAAAATGACCAAAATACCAACCCTTCCCTTACAAAATTGCCCTTTTTATAGATCGTGCTCGAAGGTCACATCTTTACAATCATTGTGGGACAAAAATCACTTTAGTACACAAAACCTCCCAAAATGGCGTGGTTACCCCACTAACCAGGCTTGTCATACTCGACAGCTACTTCACTTGACTTCGGCCGCCTTTCTGCGCCGCCTCTGGCTCTGATGCTCTTCTGACTACACGGCTCTGACTGTTTACTGACATGTCCCTTTCCGTCACTCTAGTTCTTTTGTCGTTGTTGGTCTGTCACTTTGCTTCTAACGGTTTCTGTTGCCCTGGATGTCTTAGTACTTTATCTGTACTAAGGCGACAGGTCCCTTTCCTCCAACTCTGCACCGCTCCTTACCCTACTCCCGAGATCTGTGGAATCCTTTACCCAAAATAGGTCGTTGCTGGACCTCGCTTCACTCGTACATCTTGCCAAAAATACTGTTGTGCTGGAACCTCACTCCACGAGCTGTCTTCGAAAAAGTGTTCCACTTGGGCCATGCCCAACAGGTCCCTAATACTCACATGTGGCTCGTCCCCAAGCCACTTTGAGTAGGATATTTTGATTGTGCATCCCCTCAGATGTTTAGCTTCGTAGTGAGGTCCTGATAAGTTGTGCTTAACCTTGCAACTATTTCCTTAGCTTCTTCCTCAAAGTCCTTGATAGTTTCTAACTTCTGCAAGACAACTTATTGGGCATGCTCGTTTACCGTACGTTCTGTGGTGTGGATTTCTTCTAACTTTTATTCGATTTCCTCTGAGAGGGAGAGTGCTTATTCCTATATGGGATGTAACCTCGCTGAGGTATCAGCCTCCTTATCCCTCAAAATTTTTATCTCCCTCTGCAAGTCCTTGAATTCTGCAAACTTCTGGATTTTCTCTCTGGGCCTCAAGGTTTTCATTATTGCATTCATAGAATCCAGCTCTATCTGTCGTTGATGTAAGTCATCTTGGATTTGTTGTAGCTCAGGATTCTCCTACATCGTAGTCCATACCTTAGTAGCTTCCTCCAGTAGGTCTTGGCACTTCTCTATTTCTATGGAGATGTTCTCAGTGGAAGCCCTTACTATTGTAGCTCTTGCTACTGCCATACCTGGCGGGGGTACTAGGCGGGTTCTAAGCCTCTAGGCTAACGACCTTTCCCTTGTGGGCGATCTCCATATTTTCCATCTCCACTCTAATACTGCTTATCACTATGTCAATCTTAATTATGGTATCTTCTACCTTCAGTTGCACTTCACATACTAGTATCTGTGCACATACTGTAGCAACAGTTTCTTCTAGCCTTCTTCGCTTCTCATGCACATGAGAAATTTCTTTTGTTTTATGCGCACATGCCTCTGTCGGCTCTTTGTAGCTCTCTTCTAGATGCATATTTTGATTGTAAGAGACTATGTCTCTATCTCTGATCTCTTCTACAACCTGCAAATGCAGATTATGCAACCCCTCAAGAGGTATCATACCAACGTTGATATCGAGGTGCTCTAACCTCTTTGCACCTACGGTTAACTCATCATTCAGGAAGATGATGTTAATTGGCTGCATTTGAACTAAGCGAGGTTTCCTTGTCAAGGTAGGTGGCCTTATCTTTCTTTGACTTGACTCACCCGACTTTCCTTCTGATTCGGACTCTCGAACCAAGTCCTTCTGGACTTGTTCAATATTCTCAACCATGCTCTTAAGTTCTGCAAGGTTCTGGTTTATTTGCGCTTGAGTTTCTTCGCTTTTGTTGTCTTGTATAGGAAGCGCCTCTTCTAAATTCTCTTGCACGCGTAGTGCAATGCAGTCATAGTCATCTTCATGTAGCTATGCTTCTAGTGGAGTTTTGGTTTCCTTATGTTTCTTCCTAGGCCCTTTTTCTTGTGCTAAAATTCCAGGGTCCTTTCTCTTTTTCCCTTCTGGTACTTTAGCAGTGCCTTTGTGTGCCTCGTCTTGACCCGTTTCCTCTTCACCCGGTGTATCTTTATCTTTTCTTTCCTCTGATGTGGTTTGGATTACCACTGGTGCATCAACCTTCCGCTCTGGTGGCCAATCTTCCATAATTAGCTCGATCTTCTGTGCATCAAGCTAATATTTCCCTTGGAACCACTCTGGATTCTGTGTCTCAGTCCTTGGATGAATATAGATAAAATGCAAGCCTTCCTTAAATAAAAACCTTTGGATATATTTGGTTGTCAACTCCTTTGAAATGCACGGAGTGCGCTATATCACATCGCATAACTTCCTGAAGTAGGTAAACATCTGCTCATTTTTTACACGTTGTTTGTCAGGCCTTGCATTTTCCCACATGTTGGCATATTTTTCTGCTCGGCAATCTCCTAACATTACTGGGAGGTTTTGTTGGAACAATGGCTCCTTCCAACCTATAAAAGCGATCAACACAAGCAACCAACTATAGTGAAAAGAGATTCTAGTCTCCTGAGTCTTGCGCACATCGTCCAAGAACTCATTCAATAAATAACTTTCCCAATTGTATGGTGTTCCATCCTTGGCCTTTATGTAATGTCCCCACCTTGACCCTATTGCATTAAAAATGTAAATAATGGAATATTGTTATAAAATCGTGGTGAGGAGCTCAAGGCCAAGGCACCGCCATCGATTTATTGATGCATATGGTTTACGTGCTAGCCAGGCACATTGGAATTGTAAATATCATGTAAATATGCATTTTAATAAAATACCCACAACTAACTATGCAATGCAACAAGAGATGGGGCATGATTTTACAAGGAATTGGGAGGGACAACATTCAAACCCTTGGAGCCAATCAAGTCAAGCCAAGTGTCAATGAGAGAACCAATCAAATCCTCAACTTCCCATGTTGACTTTTGTACCCAATCATTGATTTCTCCCGAGAGTTGGTTGAGGTAGTTAATGCCTTGGGGAATGGGAGGTATGGCTGTCCAAATTCGGGTATGGGAAAGCCACCCTTCATGGAAATTCGTGTTTGGCTTCTTGGGATAGAAAAGAGCCATGAATTTCTCCTCAAAGCCATTATCCATCAACTAGTTGCTCTCACTCACGAGTTTGGAGCTACCTGGGCGTTTTCCAGCCATGTTTTTATGTGTTTTCCTTGATCCTCAACTGGGAGAAGGGCGTTTTTGTGTTGTATACTAGTGGGGAAGAAAGGCAATGGAATTAGGGTTGCATAGAGACATTTTTGGGTGTTGAATGACTAGTGAGTTGGGATAGAATTCGTTTTCCTCCCTGTGAAAGTTTTCCCCATCGCACAATTCGTTTTTGGTTGGAAAAGATTTGGGGAAAGCCCATGGCCATCCTGTTTGTAAATCCCATTGTTAAAATGTGTGTATCCATGCCCAATGATTGTGTTTGTTGTGTGTGTAAAGAGTATGTTGGGGTATGGATATGGGTATCCATTGGTTTGGCTTGAGCTTGAGTGCAAGCATCCAGGGTTCAGATGTATCTTGATAAACCTAGCTGTGGACTGGCTTGGCTCAGATGAGATGATTAATTGGGCTTTGCATGAGCTTGAATGTCCCCTTTTCCTTGTAAGAATCATGCCCAACTAGGGGGTGGTAATTGTGTTGAGAGAATTGATGAACACAACTAGCCTATGGTTGGGTGGAACATTGTAGTGACATAGCTAGTTGCTTGGGTCCATTTCACCATAAAGATAAGTGTTTCTCTGTCTATGTGATTTACCTCTGCAATGTTTTAAATTGATGACTATTTTGATATGCTGAATGCATATGTTATGTGTGTGGATGATTTCTTTATTTCCTATGTGCATGTTTGTTGAATTTACATCTACACACATGGGTTTTTAATTGAATGAATCTAATGAATGGCTAAGTTTTATGTAAAATCCCCAGAGATAGGCATCATGTTTCCTTCCCTGAATTGGGTCCACAGGAGGGTACATTACATTTGGTATCAGAGCTGCTGGTTGCAGCATTGAGCCTTCATGGGCTACCTATAACAGTAGCAGAGGTAAGTATGCTTCCTGCTCAGTAGTGATCGCTATGAAAAATTTCAATTTTTGAAATTTTTCCAAGTGTTTTTTAGTTTTCCGCCAAGGCTATGTTGGCGAAACTCGCTAAGTTACGCCGACAAAGAATGAGAAATTTTAAATTTTTCTAAGTAATTTTGAAAATTTTTCTAAGTGTTTGTTTGGGTTGTGCCAAAGCGTTTCGGCGAGTCTTGTGGATTCGAGCTGATGCGTTTCGACAGAAGTTGCTGAGTGGCGCCGACGAGACTCCGGTAATGAGATTGGTGAAGTTTTGAGAAATCGTGCAATACGTTTCGGTGAAACTCATTGAGTGTAGCTGAAATGGTCGACGAATTTGGCTGAGTTGCGTTGACAAAGTTGCGGAAGTGCCAGGGAAAGGAAGAAAAAATTCAAAATTTTTCTAAGTGTTTTTTAGCGGTAGAACTCGGCGAGTTGGTCCGCAATGGCGGAAGAACTCAATGAGTTGGTCCGAAACGATGGAAGAACTCGGCAAGTTGGTCCGAAAATGCGGTAGAACTCAGCGAGTTGGTCCGAAACGGGTCGGAAGAGATAGTTGAGTTCGCCGACCGGCAAAACTCGGTGAGTTGATCTGCAACGGGTCGGAAGAACTCGGTGAGTTGCTCCGAAATAGGGAATTTCAGTTGTTTTCCAGGGAGATTTTTCAGTTGCCAAAAGTTGAAAAATGACCTTGAACTTATGCACCAGATTGCGTGAAATCGAAGGATTTACAAAATAAAAAAAAAAAAAACGAGGGCACTTCCCTCGACTCGCCATGAAGGGGCAAGCCCCCTTGACCCCCGTCGTCCCCCAGAGACAGTCATTGAAAGTGTGAAATGCATTCTCTGTGCTTGGAATGAGAAGCAGGAATTGCATAGAAGGGGTTGTGGAATCTCAGTAAGAATAATGGGTTGTAATACCCATTATGGAGGATGAAAGGGAAATTCATCACCTTAAACTATTTATGTTTATAGCACAAGAATTGCATATTTGGAAAATATCAAGAATGAATGATTACACATATGTATATGTTGAATTGCTAATTCGTGGGAATATCATAGCTAATGATTTCTTGTATGCTTGGTAGGGAATCTAAGAAAATGATCAGCTATGATGTGGAGGAGGGACTCCATGTCATGAAGGAGAATTCCTTAACTCCTCTCTTGCTATTGTATTTATATTTCTTGAGTTTTATATACTGAAAAATATGGCATAGGGATGCTGGAAATGCAAGAGAGTAATGCATATGAATTAGTGGGCATGATTAAAGAGTCATTGCATAATGCATGTGAATTGCTTATGCATGAGCATGATGTTGCATATGGGTAAAGGTAGTGAAGTTACACATGCAATGGCCCACTAATGGTATTGCTTATGGTTGACGACAACTAATGTTGTAGGAACCAGATCATAGAAGCATGATTGAAAATGCAAGAGATTGGATAGATGAGATGAATATGCACTAGATGGCATATTAATAAACATTGCACATTGCATGTGAAAATGTTTTTGCATATATATGATATTGCATATTGGTAAAATAGTAAGGTTTTACATATGCAATGAGCCACTTAAGATAATTATTGTGGTTGCTAATGATTAGTTGTGTTCGCATTGGTTATAGGACCAAAGACAACCGAAACATGGCTAAGGATGTGGATGATGTTGTTGCATATGACCAACAACCTTATGAGGAAAGGATGGTGCAACAAATCTATGATCACGAGGTTAGCAAAATGATTGTGAAGCCTTGGTAAGAGGCCAACTAATCAGATAACACCAATCGATGTTAATGATAGGCATGTAGGAAATGGTTATTTATGCTTAATTGCATGAATGTTGAAGGAGGATTTGGTAAGATTCCTTCAACTATGTTTAAACTATGTTAATTGGTTTGCATGTGGTATTGAGTGCCTGAAAGTAAATATCAACCCACCGAATATGGTGAGGTGTGGGTAAGTAAAGGAAAGGAGCCTTACACCCTATAGTTTCTTAGAAACCTCAATTCATTTATATGAAATTATATCATGCCATTTGTGTATGTTGGTTGTGAGTTTAACAACCGAAGCAAGTGATGACTTATGGTCCTGTTGTAGTGTATGCCATAAGAGATAGGCATGGTTAGGTCATAATATGTTGAAATGCCTAGTATTCATGGATTAATGCAAGGTTGTATTGAGAGGTTATGCGTTTAGTGAATGCGCATTAAAATATTATGTAAATGTTGTGAATGTGCATACATATGTGTGGGTGCACATGTTGAGATGCATTGTGTGAATGCATGGGTGTGACATATATATGTTTCAATGCAGTTAGATAATAGATGAAATGGTGGACTATTGTTAATCTTGAGACCATTTCATGAGCTGCTATTGAATGCAGGAGAAGGAATCCATGAAGAAGGTAGACATGTGATGGGCTGCCAGAGCACTCTGTTGGAAGGACAGAGTTGCATGGAATGTGAAGTAATAAGTATTTATAGTTTATTTAAATCGTATGGATAGTGTGACTGTGTCTTGCAATTTTATTGTAATAATGATGCATATATAGAAATGTATATATATTTCATTGCATTTCAAATGTTAAAACTGAAGGTGTTTGAATTATTAAGTGTTATAATTCTAAGATCAGTTCAGTGACTGTTGTAGCAATGAAAAGATTATATGCATAGATACTCCTAACGTGTTTGGCTGATTGAAGTTCAGATTTCAGGTAGGAAAGTCTTGCATATGGCAACGGGGATAAGTCCATAGTAAAGACCGGGATCTAACATGTATAGAAGCCAAAGTTTATGATAAGGTTCTCATAGTTGTAACTTATGCATGAAACCAATCTGAAAATTTTCTAGTTTAAGTTTATGAGAATAATTTCATAGTTGCAAATCAATTTCTGTAGGAAGCATATTTGTAAATTTTAGATTTGAGATTTTGCTAATAATTGCTAATGACTATTTGGCTTATATAAAATTGTGTCAGGAGGACATGTTGTAGGTGGGTGTTCATGTATGGTAGCAAGGGTGAAACCATAATGGATAGAGTGATACCACTTACGAGAGCCAAACAATATGAGGATGGCCTCATAGTTAAACCGATCCATTTCTGTAGGAGGACAAAATTGTAAACTCATGCTTGAATTTAACTATTAATAACAATGATTGGTTATGGAACAATCATATTTTAAGTTATTGTGAAATGTTGCTAGTTGTTTGGCTATTTGATAAGTGTGCTAGGATGACACATTGCAGGAAGACCATGTGTGATGGCCTGCAGAAGCCAAACTAGATGGGAATGACCCCATCCTTTTGAAATGGGTTTCGGGTGAAACGCCATAGTAAGTTTTGTTAATATCCCAACTGCACTGTATGTTGGAAAGCCATGTGAGTGAGATGGTGAAATTATGCCAAGAAGGCATGTGTGGGTTATGGAACGTGAAAATATTTGGGTGGAAAACCGAAGTACTGTTGACTTAGAGAAGGGAGCCCCCATTCTTCACAAATGAAGGAAAGATACATCTGAAAAGGGATAAGTATTATGTAACCCTAACTCAGAATATACATGTCTGGTTATTAGATTTAATATGCAAAGCATGTTTTATTATTTCATTATTATTCCAGACTGCTTGAGTATGATTAGGGCCTACATGTCTCACATCCGAAAGGGAGTGCACACCTTTCTAGTGTTGGGTTATGATAGGGTTGTTAATATTGACTACACCCTAAGGGAATGGACGCATTCTTGGTGTTTCAATACTTGATAGTGAATGTTATGAAATATGTTTACAATTTTGGGAAAACAATACTGATGAGCTTGCTTATCCTACTTGTGCTACCAGCTTACACAGATGGAATTTGGTGCTGCACACGGATGAAGCAAAATGAAAGGTTCTTGTGGAGGTATTGACGAAGGGTTGTTGCATGCCTAATGAACCCAGTCGTTGTACTGGTTTGGCATTATTTACTTGGTTGTTGTGGAGGTATTGATGAAGGGTTTTTACATGCCTAATAAACTCAGTCAATGAACTGGTTTCGAATTATTTCTTGGATGTTGTGGGTATTGTGGGGCCATGTTGGCGTACAGTTAAGGAAGTCACCTAAAGAGTTCCTAAAGGGAACCGTCGGTTTTGCACAAGAGAAGGAGTGCCATCCTTGTGTGGGTGAAGAATTGTTATGCGCATGAAGGGTTGTGACATGTGTGAAAGGTTGATGCAAGCCTAAGGCAGAGTGGTAGAGCCTTGACCTATAATGGTCGGTGATGTAGTTTCCTTCCATTGGTCGATGACCCAAACAAATGTGCTGGCTCAGAAATGGAGAGGGACAACTAGGTATGGGACTAGTTGGGAACCACGAATGATTGGTAAATCCAGTCGGCGTGAAGGTGTATTGGTTGGGCATTAACTATTTGATGTTGTGGAACAACATGCGTGTTGGCCAAACATCCAAGTCCATAGGTGATCCCAAGGCTTGCAAAGCGAAGAAGGATCCTGTGGACCAGAAAGGAAATGCACAATACAAATAAGTATTCAATTTCATTTATTTCTTGTTTGGAATAATGAAGATTTCAGGTATAAGTCTTCTAACAACTAAGCTGATACACTATTGTTTCTTTGTTGGAAACCTTGGTCATTGTAGGAAATAAAGGACCCTGAAAGAACTATAAAATGCTTGGTAAAACCAGAGAGTAACTGGTCGGGCGCTATAAAATTATTGGTAAACCGGAGAGTAACTTGTCGGGCACTATAAAATTCTTGTAAATCCAGAGAGTAACTGATTCTCGATAAATTCAGAGAATAGTTGGTGGGAGCATTAACCACTTGATGTTGTGGAGCAGCCGACGTGCTGGCCAAACATTCCTTAATTAATTGATAAGACCCAGTCAGCGTACTGGCCTGGCATTGCATATTCGAATGGTTGTGGAGTAGCCTGCATGTTGGCCCAACATTCATTATTGTATCCACGAGAAATGCAATGCTTGTAAAGCAAATAAGGAGCTTGTGGAATAAAGTGAAGACATCCAATACAGATAAGTATTTGGTTATCTTGCAGCTTATTGCTTATTTAATATGAATATATGTGTGTATATGATTTGGTTATGATTTCTTAAACTCTTGTTTAGAGATAAACCCTATGAAAATAAATTAAGCATGTAAATTGATTCAATGTTTGAGTATATGTATTGCTGGAATCAAGGACTATGAAGGAATCATAGGGATGCATGTGGACATGATTACCGCCCTAAAGAGCTCAGTATGAGCAGTCATGAAAGATGGTGCTAGTGGACATGTGTGGGTCCTAGCAGCCAAGGTCCTGTAAGCAACAATGGGGAAGGGTTCCCTAGTTGAAAAGCATTAGATAGACCCTAGACACTAAGTGTCATAGCCAAGAAAGGGCAAGTCAAGCATTCACATTGAAGTGAAATGGGCTAAAGAGCACATAACCACAAGTGATGGTGTTGCTCCGGATTGGAACAAGACTAAGAGGGGGAAACTCTTACTCTCCTCTTTCCTTTTTGATTGATGCATTTCAGAAACAAAGGATTGTTGAGTACATGTGATAGATGAAAATAGATTGAGTTTAATTGCTTGAAATGAATTATGAATGCTAAAATAGTTATTTTCCGGTGAAAGGATGAACGTGAATGAGTTCATGTGTATGTTGGGAAAGTATGAAATGTGTGGAAGTCTCATGATTAAAGCATGGATGTTCCAAGTCAATTGGAAAAATAATTGACTAATTTTAATATTGTGTTATGCTTTTCCTAACAGGAATTGGCATGAAGAGTCGCACAGGTGAGAAATTGAAAGCCATTGCTTGCAGCTGTTACCAACCAAGTGTTGCTAGTGAGCAAAGTGAGAGCCAGTTGTACAAATTGGCCATAGCAGCAATCCAAAGGCTATTTCTTTTGGCTAAAACTCTTCCTTAGATAGTTTCCAGGACAATAAGAAAGATGGCATCCATGGAATTCCAGACTTGTAGACCAGCTGGAAGGTGAATAAAATGGAGGGATTGCTATGGAGCAATGCCCACCTGCAGAGATGGAAGATCAAAGCCAACAGGAGCAGCTTGAGGAAGCCAAAAGACTTGGTCCTGAAAGTTCAAAGTAAAGAGATGAAACGCAGGACAGACCTGCCACATTTTGTGAATTTTGGACATGTGTAAAGTGGGTATTTATTCCGAAGTATTGGAACACTGAGGATGGTGTTATTCCAAGGGGAGGGGAATGTAATGTCCCCACCTTGACCCTATTGCATTAAAAATGTAAATAATGGAATATTGTTATAAAATTGTGGTGAGGATCTCAAGGCCAAGGCCCCGCCATCAATTTATTGATGCATATGGTTTATGTACTAGCCAGGCACATTGGAATTTTAAATATCATGTAAATATGCATTTTAATAAAATACCCACAACTAGCTATGCAATGCAACAAGAGATGGGGCATGATTTTACAAGGAATTGGGAAGGAAAACATTCAAACCCTTGGAGCCAATCAATTAAAGCCAAGTGTCAATGAGAGAACCAATCAAACCCTCAACTGCCCATGTTGAATTTTGTACCCAATCATTGATTTCTCCCAAGAGTTGGTTGAGGTAGTTAACGCCTTGGGGAATGGGAGGTATGGTTGACCAAATTCAAGTATGGGCAAGCCACCCTTCATGGAAATTTATTTTTTTCTTCTTGGGCAAGAAAAGAGCCATGAATTTCTCCCCCAAGCCATTATCCATCAACCAGTTGCTCTCCCTCACGAGTTTGGATCTACCTGGGAATTTTCCAGCCATGTTTTTATGTGTTTTCCTTTATCCTCAGTTGGGAGAAGGGCGTTTTTGTGTTGTGTACCAGTGGGAAAGAAAGGGAATGGAATTGGGGTTCCATAGAGACATTTTTGGCTGTTGAATGACCAGTGAGTTGGGATAGAATTCATTTTCCTCCCTATGAAAGTTTTCCCCATCCCACAATTCGTTTTTGGTTGGAAACGATTTGGGGAAAGCCCATGGCCATCCTGTTTGTAAATCCCATTGTTAAAATGTGTGTATCCATGCCCAATGACTGTGTTTGTTGTGTGTGTAAAGAGTATGTTGGTGTATGGGTATGGGTATCCATTGGTTTGGCTTGAGCTTGAGTGCAAGCATCCAGGGTTCAGATGTAGCCTGATAAACCCAGCTGTGGACTGGCTTGGCTCAGATGAGATGATTAGTTGGGATGTGCATGAGCTTGAATGTCCCCTTTTCCTTGTAAGAATCATGCCCAACTTGGGGGTGGCAGTTGTGTTGAGAGAATTGATGAACACAACTAGCCTATGGTTGGGTGAAATGTTACAGCAACATAGCCAGTTGCTTGGGTCCATTTCACCATAAAGATAAGTGTTTCTCTGTCTATGTGATTTACCTCTGCAATGTTTTAAATTGATGACTGTTTTGATATGCTGAATGCATATGTTATGTGTGTGGATGATTTCTTTATTTCCGCTGTGCATTTTTGTTGAATTTACATCTACACACATGGGTTTTTAATTGAATGAATCTAATGAATGGCTGAGTTTTATGTAAAATCCCAAGAGATAGGAATCCTATTTCCTTCCCCGAATTGGGTCTGCGGGAGGGTACATTACACTTCGCATCTAGGAGAATTGTTGTGGCCAACACCTTCGTCGGTCTACACTTCCTCAAGACTTTTCTTTCCAGTAACTGTACAGTGAACCATGTATCCAGGATGTCAATTCCAGCTGTGATGTAACCTCGGCTCCCCTTTACTAACTTATACTCCTCCTTCATCCTCTTGGAGAGATCTTTGTCCTTCGTCTTTCCCACAAAATCTGTTTCGGGATCATCACCTCGTTTGTTGAGATGGGTGATTCGGTGGATGAGGTCGATATTTATATCGATCCTACGATCAAGCCAAAGATAGCCCTGGTGTGTGAATGACAGTAAAGTACACACCACCACAGTAAGCTCAGGAATTTGGTCAAAATGTGGAATACACATGATATTCAATAGTCTGGATGCAACAACTTGAGCTAGTCCTTTGTGACAATAACAGGTTTCCCCATTTTCTCCTCATTCCTTCGGCACATATATTGATCTGGCTAGAACTAAGGGTACTTCGGATATTTAGGTTCCTTCCCCTCTAAGAGATCATGATCCGAGAACTTACATTCCCCTATCTTGCCAAGCAGGTTCTCATGGATACACACATGGCTTGAAATTGGTGGCAAAGGAATTTGGTATTGCAGATTTTTGAATAGGTGAACCGTTGGTGCGTCAATCCTTCTTGGTAGAACGTACTCATGTGTGAGTTAAATTGGCTTGTCCCCGAGTGGAAATGGTAGACCGGGCCTCGGTGTCCCTCTTGCCTTCGGCTTCTCAGGGTCCTTAATCAGCTGTTTATCCTTTAATTGCATTGTTGTTGCATAGCATGGCGAGCTCCTTGACGCGGAACCCCTCTCTGGAACAAACTTTTTGATGGACGTCTTCATTAACCCCGCAAGCCCTGAGTGTTTAAAATCCCTCACAACCTATTCTATGGTTGATGTCTCAGACATACACTTGTCAATCACTCTGTTTTCTCTCAAGATTGCTCGTGCACTCGCTGGTAAAAACTTAAACTCTACTTTCGGTAAAAATTAAAAATCACAATAAAGCCCATGAGTCTGTGCTTAGTGCTATCTACAGGCATAGTTAACCTTTAGGCTCTCCCACAAACAACTAAATAGACATTAAATGTAGTGACCATTATCCAAATACCACGAGGATATTGGTCCTTTCCTTCATTGAATGCGTTAGAAATGGCTAACTTTACGTTAAATGCGAACATGGCCGTCGGCAAAAAACACTGTATAATGGCTATTTTTTTGACCAACATTTTAATGACTAGTTCCTCCGAACTTCGCTCACGTCTTAGAAAAAATTTGCGAAGTTCCTCTGTGCACTTATGCTCCTTCATTTTTAACTTTGCAATTGCGCTTCCTATTTGTATTTCGCATCACAACTTGCGATATGCACTTCGCATCAGATGTTTCAATTTCATGGGACTTCACTTTTACGCCAAAATTGTGTATAGACTATACCCAATTTTTAGTGTCCAATTTCAATTGTACTTGACACTTAAAATTTTCTTCATTGTTGATCAACTGAGTTCGGGAGAAGTAGGACTATCCCTGTAGGGTTTTAGTCTACTTCCATTAATAAGACCTGGTAGGTTTTCTCCCATTAATGTGGCTAGCTGAACTGCGCCACCATTAGTGACATGTTTGACGATATATGGCCCTAGCCAATTCATCTTAAATTTTCTAGGGAACTTCATGAATTTACTGTCGTAGAGGAGAACAAGATCTCCTACCTGAAATAATTTGTACTTAATATGCCTATCATGCCATGCTTTTTCTCTGTCTTTCTGCACTTTTTGGTGAAAACTTGCAATAAAGTGATATTCCTCCAACCCAACCAAGTGTAGTAGCCTTTCTTCCAGTGTCTCCTTGTCAGCCATATCTGTGAATGCTGCAATTCTCAAACTTGGTACTATGTATTCCATTGGCATCACAACTTCCTGTCCATATGCTAAACTGAAAGGTGTATACCCTGTCAACTTCTTGCAAGTTGTTCTATATGACTATAACATAGTTGGTATTCGCAGGTCCCAATCATCTATGTTTGTGTTACATACCTTGGTCAACACATTTTCCAATACTTTGTTAAAAGCTTCAACGGTGTCGTTAGCTTGTGGATGATATTGTGTGCTCTTATGATGGTAAATCTGAAATTCCTCACTCAGGGCTTCAATAGTTCTATTCAAGAAGTGAGTTCCTTGATTACTCATTAGGATCTTTGGACATCCAAACCTTGTAAGGATTTTTTCAAAAATGAACTGCACGACAGTAACTGCACTACAGTCCTTTACTAGTTTTGCCTTTTCCCATCTGGTTAGATAGTCTGTAGCTGTAATGATGTACCTCGAACCAATTCGCTTTCCTAGAGAGTTAATAGGTACCAAAAAATCGATAGCCCACTTATCAAATTCTTGTAAAGTCAGTTGTGGCATCAATGGCATCTCATCTCTACGAGATGGCTTCCTTGTCCTCTGGAAAAACATCGCAACTATGAAAATGTTCCTTTGAATCCTTGTGGAATGTAGGCCACCATAGTCCTGATCTTAGAATTTTCTGTGAAGTGGCTCTTCCTGCATAGTGGCCTCCAGACACCCCTGAATGTGCTTCAGCAAGTATCAATGGTTTCTCGTGTTCTAGAACACATCTACATGTGAAAATCCTCATAGCAGATCTAAGAGATGATGTATACCTCACAAGAGTAATTATGATTAAGCAAGAAGATAGAAGAAGAGTGGTCAATGCAGTGTAATGAGCAACAAAATAATAATATAGTAGAACTCGGATAGAAGCAAAAATACTTCACACACACTAATTAATTAATCACAATATGGACAAATAAATAGTACGATGCATGAGGATTTGAATGCCTAAGGTGTCAATTCGAATTAGCCTTCATGGAGTGATCAAAAGATCACTGGAGTGTCATCGGAGCACAAATAGTAGTCTATCTCATCATCAGTGGAGTCATCAACACTCAAGTAACTATCAACCATCAATCAAACTGAGTCTAACTGCGTGTGGTAGGTGTAACTGAGTGTAACTGGAAGTAACTGGATGAAGGAGGCTTACTGGAGGGCACATGAGGAGCTAACTGGAGTCAGAATGGGTAGTCTAGTCTCACTAGAGATCCATCAGAGTGATACAGTTAGTTGAGAGTCAGTCTAGACTTAAATCAAGGAAAGAACTGATGATAACTCAATTAACTGAAGTGCAACTGAGTGGTAGGTGAGAGAGGGTGCATGAGATGCATGCAATTGCATGAAGGGGTACACTAAGCACTAGGAGGGATAAAAATGATCTAAGAGAAGCTCCCGGGGGATGGCTAACTAAGGGATAGGTGCTGGACTAATGATTGGGATGCATGCAAACCTTAAAAGTGCATGCATGACTGGAAATGCAAATAATGAAAATGTTGCTAGGACTAGGATGGAGTATAGGAATATCCTGACACCGCCCCTTAATCCATCCTGGGCCTTGGTAACTAAGACCAAAGGTCACCCAATACAATGAATAATAACAGTCAATAAACCGAGGAAATGGGGAAACCTCATGGAAAAAATACCCCCCCTCAAAACATACTGTAAGGCACACATAAAAAAAAATGCTCCAAACTCAAGTAGGTGTGATGCTTGGTCATATGTGTGGAGGTATCTTCTTTTTGGGAATAAGTGGATCATGCTCAGAAAGCATGTGCTTGTACTTTCTCTTCAGATCGAATGTGATGAGAACAAATCGAAAAGTATGAGGATGAACCTTCAACCTGTGATTCAAATCAGTTGAGGTAGGATCAAAACCATGAATATGTAGATAGTCTTTTTTCTCCTCCTTCGAACCATCATAGGTGAGATTATGCCAAAAAGAACCATAAGATAATAATGATTGCTTGGAATCCAAATCAACTCCAAGACTTGATAAATGGTTTCTTGAGATCGCCTTTGAACCAGCAGGGGTGAGATCAAAACCATGATGTGCATGAGAAATTAGCCCAAGCGAATGGAAATGGCCATATTCTTCAATAACCTTCTGAAAGCATGGAATAATGATCATATAGTAGTAAATAAGAGGTGATTGCTTGAGGAGAGCGAATGCATTACCTCCAACAGTTGATTTTACCTCTGAAACATTCAATAGATCATGATGCAGACCAACAGACTCTGGTGCAAGAGAGGATTTAGGACCTTCTGAAATATCTAGAGTGTGAGCTGGCACAGAAAGAGAAGAAATTTGGAGCATGAGTGTATAATCTGCAAGTTCTTCTTCTTTGTGGACAACTTCAATATGAGATGTGTTTGATACTGGTTCATGATCAATGAGATCATCAAGGAGGAAAAATGCATCACTTTGCTTGCTCTTGAAAGGGTTTGGACCAAATCCTTCATTCTGTTTTTCGAGTCTTTCATCCAGATGGGCCCATAGCTCTTTTGGAGTTTCAACATCATCAATGATTTGGTACACTATGTAATTAGGCATAGCATGCATCATCCTTCCAAAGGCCATGTCACCTTTATTCAACCAGTCAATCTTCTCTTCAGAGGATTCGAACTCTCTTTCAAAATAACAATCAAAGAGATCATGGCTCTTCAAATATGCTATCATTTTTCGTTCCCATTCATCATATTTGAGTGGAGAAAGAGGAGGGATTTCTTCTGAATTCATTGAAGCTATAGAAGACCTGCAAAAACAATAGAGAATATCTGCAACTGCTACTGCTGCATAAATGCAGAAACGTTGCAACTTCTGCACTCGAAATCTTGATAATAACTTGTAAAAAAATCTCAGGAATGGAGATAAACAATACTCTCAACATGCTCTGATACCATGTGAAAATACTCACAGCAGATCTAAGAGATGATGTATACCTCACAAGAGTAATTATGATTAAGCAGGAAGATAGAAGAAGAGTGGTCAATGCAGTGTAATGAGCAATAGAATAATAATACAGTAGAACTCGGATAGAAGCAAAAATACTTCACACACACTAATTAATTAATCACAATATGGACAAATAAATAGTACAATGCATGAGGATTTGAATGCCTAAGGTGTCAATTTGAATTAGTCTTCATGGAGTGATCAAAAGATCACTAGAGTGTCATCGGAGCACAACTAGTAGTCTATCTCATCATCAGGGGAGTCATCAACACTCAAGTAACTGTCGACCATCAATCAAACTGAGTCTAACTGTGTGTGGTAGGTGTAACTGAGTGTAACTGGCACTAACTGAATAAAGGAGGCTCAGTGGAGGGCGCATGAGGAGCTAACTGGAGTCTAAATGGGAAGTCTAGTCTCACTGGAGATCCATCGGAGTGATACAGTTATTTGAGAGTCATTCTAGCCTTAAATCAAGGAAAGAACTGATGATAACTCAATTAACTGAAGTGCAATTGAGTGGTAGGTGAGAGAGGGCGCATGAGATGCATGTAATTGCATGAAGGGGCGCACTAAGCACTAGGAGGGCTAAAAATGATCTAAGAGAAGCTCCCGGGGGATGGCTAATTGAGGGCTACGTGCTGGAATGATGACTGGGATGCATGCAAACCCTAAATAATGCATGCAAACCCTAAAAGTGCATGCATGACTGAAAATGCAAATAATGAAAATGCTTCCAGGACTAGGATGGAGTATAGGAATATCCTAACACTGCACAGTACTTCATCCGGTCCTAGATTGTATAATTGTCTTGCAATTATGGTGAAGTCAGTTTCTATTACTACCAACTGTTTCTTCTGCTGCGCAATAAAATATGTAGGTTCCAACCCTGTGGTCAAGAATTCTACAATGTCCTTATAATAGTGATCTGCTATCTTAATAGAAAATAACTACACATTGGGTAGACTATGCTCCAGGTTGGTAGGTTCTTCGTATGACTCAATTCTGGAAATATGGTCAGGTCCTGAGTTCATCCTTCCCATATTAACAATGATTTCAAAGTCATACTCCTGAAAGAGTAACAATCATCTACATATTCTCCCCCCAAACACGATTTTATTGACTAGGTATTTCAAATATGAATGTTCAATAAACATACAGAAGTGCGCACCTAGCAAATAGTGTATGAACTTCTGTAGTGTGTACACCATAGCTAAGCCTTCCCTCTCTATCATGGTATAATTCTTTTATGCTGAGGACATCTTTCTGCTTGAGAATGCAATAGGATGGTGGATGCCTCCCTCACCTGGTTGAGCTAGCATAATGCCCAGTGCTATGGATGAAGCATCTACATGTACGTGGAATGGTTTACTCCAGTCTAGAAACACTAGAATAGGCCCAGTAACCATCATTTCTTTCAATGTATTCAATCCTTTTTGACAGTCCTCAGTCCATTTGAAAGTTGCTTCCTTCTTCAATAATTTATCCATAGGCGCAGTTATCTGTGCATATCCTTTGATGAACTTCCTGTAGTACCCTATGTGTCCCAGTGTAGTGCGTAGTTGTTTTACTTAATTAGGTGTTGGTAGGTTCACAATAACTGTGATCTTTGTTGGATCAAACATCAGTCCTTGTTTACAAAAAATATGTCCCACTAGAATTCCATACAGAACACAGAAAGATGCTCTTCTTCAGGTTCATGGAAATCTGATGTTGTCTACACTTTGCTAACATCAGTCTTAAGTTTGCATGATGGTTCATCAGTAACCCAAATACTGTACAATCATCAAAATACACTTCTAAAAATTTATGGATAAAATACTTAAATGCAACAACCACTACTCTGGAAAAGATATCAAGTGTGTTCTTCAGTCCAAAGGGCATAATTGTGTACTGAAATGAGCCCCATTCAATGGCAAATGTGGTCTTGTGTTTATCTAGTGTATCAATTCAGATATGATGATATCCAGAAAATCCGTCAGTGAAGGAGTATGCTTCATTTCCTCCAACATTATCTAACACTTCATCTGTGAATGGAGCAGGAAATGGGTCATGCAGCGATGCATCATTTAGCTTTCTGAGATCTACCTAGATCCTGAATTCAACTTCAGTTTTCTTGTCCTGGATAACCATGGGACTTATCCATTCTGACTCTTCGACTGGTTCAATGATTCCTGCATCGAGCATCTTATCAAGCTCTTCCTTTACTCTTTCTTTGTATATAGGATTTAGTCGATAGGGTCTCTGCTAATAGGCTTCGCATCCAGCTTGAGAGGTATTTTCATGACCCCCAAGTCACCCAAAAGGCCTTTCATTTCAGAAAAAAATTGTAGGAAACAAGTCTTCATATTCATGCAGTAAGTCTGTTATCTGCACTACCGTTTCCTCATCCCAGTAATTTCCTATAGAAGTGAACTTTGGTTCTTCAGTAGTTCCAATGTTAACTTTTCGAGTTTTCACAGGATTACTTAGATCCAAAATTTCTAATGGAGGTCCTTATATTTCACGCTCCCCTTCTGACTCAGGTATGTTGGCATCGTGTGGATATTGATCCTCATTTTCATCATCATATTCGTCTAAAGCGAAGTTATAACATTCCAAGGCATGTTCTAGCTGTATTTCCCATTCTGGTTGTTGATACACAGGTTTTGGTGTGTCATTAAATACCTTCTTTTTGATGATCTACAAAGCCTTATTTATACTTGGACAGTCATCCTCAAAACTTGAAGTCGCTTGTAATTTCTTAGTCATGACGGACCATTCTAATGTTCTGTTGTAGGTACAACAGATCCCATGTTCTAATGGAACATGGGAGCCCCATATTTTTCCTAATGCAAAGGTGATGCTTTAGATCTCTATGTCATTATGGGATTTTATAATTTTTATTAGGATTTCATGCCTTTGCATTGTTTTGATCGAAATTAGAGTTTTCCCTTTGAAAATTCTTAGTTTTTTCACTTCCTTGAATTCTTCTAAAAGGTCATTTTTCAGCCCGCAATCCCGCAATTGTGGATTGCGGGAGCCTTGTTTTTCTTTTTTCAGAATTTTGTCATCCCGCAACCCACAACCCACAAATGCAGATTGTGGGAATATTTCATTGAACTTTTTGTTCCACAACCCGCAACCCATAATTGCGGATTGAGAATTGTGGAAAGTAATTTGAATAAAAATGCGTGGTGCGTTTCTGCACCCCGCAAACTACAATTGCGGATTCCGGATTGCGGAATTTTTTTTATTATATTAAAGGCTGTTTGTTATCCCGCATCCCACAACCCGCAATTGCAGATTGCGGGAAGCTGTTGAATAAAGTTTTGAACTTTGCAATCCCGCAACCCGCAACTCACAACTTGCAGATTGCGGATTGCGGAATTATCTTTTCATTCAATAAACATGGTTTTGATCCTGCAAATTGTAACCCGCAGTTGTGGATTTCCGATTGCGAGGACGATGTACATACCTGCGAAACCAACCCCGCTGTTTATTCCCCACAAATCTAAATAAATTATCTCAACCGTTGATTGGTTTAGATTCGAAGGTTCAGATTTTACCTGTCCAATTTATCAAATAGGTAATTTTTCTTATTTTTCCTTATCATTTTCGAATTAGGAAAATTACCCTGCTTCTTGAGTTTTACTGTGATTTTTTACCAGCGGTCCTTTGTCCTCCATTTTCAGCTGAAGCAGGTTGGTTTGTTTGTTTCTTTCTTCGGTTATTTACAATTTTAAAACGTTTTGGATTGTTTTTTATTATTGTTCCTTCATTTGTCAGAATTTCTTCGGTCTGCAAACATGTCGCAGAGAACACGTTCTAAGACTGCACTGAAAGACCAATTGAACAAGGACCCAAATTTTTACATCTTCTTAGACACCAGTAACAAAATCACTGAAACCTACCAGGTGGAATTTTCCAAAATCTTTTCCATATTTGACAACGATGACCTATCTGACATAGGAAATGACTGCCAAGCCTACGAGAAAATTAGGAACTCCCAACTTCATGCAATTGCTGCTAGACCTGCCATCTTACCTTATACTGATGTACTTAAGTGGATTGTGCAGCATGCCAACCCTAAAGACCGCTCATTCAATGATAGCGCGGGCTCACAGTTAACCACATTTCGTCTTGAGTTATTTACCAGGGATTTTTCCCTCATACCACCTGTGCAGATCCTCAATGCCGCATTCTTGGAATTTGCAAACACTAAGTTTAATTTCAATGAAATGATTAAATCATGGATGCACAAACCAACCAATTTTATGTATAGGCCCGATAATTTATACCCAGTGTCGTGGTTTAAGGAACCCTACTCTTTATTGGCAGCTATTCTTTCCCAGTTGTATGGCCTTTCTAATTCCTCAATCTTTAAAGTCGAGTGGGCTCATGTGGCTCATCATGTCTTAACTACAGGTGAATCTTTTCCTTGGGCTTCTATTTTGTCTTTGGAGCTTAAAACAACAATTGAAAAGTATTAGAATTCCCCTGCTACACATAAACCCTCTTTCTTTCTTTCAGGCTATGTGATGGATGTGTTATGTGCTGAATTCCAATATCCCAACATGGGGTGGAATTGGACCCCTGTTGCTCCTCCTGTTCATATATATCATTCTGCACTGTGGGACGATAACTATATGCCCCTGTTATATGACATTTGTGATCATTTCCTTGGTACCATTTATGTAAGGATTCATCCTTACATAATTATCATGTTTGATAATAAATATATTTTTATAATTGAATTGATGTCTTTTACAATGAGATAAGTTACAATTTATAGTAAGAAGTATGTTAAAGGTCATCTCCTTTTAATAAGGAGGTGACTCTTAGCCTAATTGACCTAACTACTAATTAATAATAGTAATATACACTATTAGGTATATAAAAATTTATCTCAAGATATTCAAGCAAGATGCACCAGCTTTCTCAGCTGATGCCAAGCTGTTCATTGCCACTATTGGATATTGGTATGCATGGGAATCCTTCTCCTATGTCAGGATCTGGGGAAGTAGTGCTGCTCACCTGTTGCCTAGAATTGTTCCAGATAGGCTGCTGATTGAAGAAGTATTCTATCAGGTTGTTATTGAAGGGGTTTAGCTCAAATTACAGGTCCCAAGAGGAGAGGATGGCCCAAATTTCCCTTGAACCTTGGACATTTTTCTATCCCTACTAATACCTATGCCCAAGTATTGGGTAATAAGATTGCTTCTCTGAAACTAGGATATTCTCCTAAAAGAAGACATGATCCTAAGAAATTCTTGGATTCTCATTTCAAGCACAACCATATGAAGATGAGCCATGAACATGAATATCTCCCAGATGACTCTATCTACTTGGGAGTTGACACTTTTTCTGAAGTCTTGGAAAAAGCTAAAAGCAAGGATGAGCAGAGCTAGATTTTGCTATATCAGAAAGAGCTCAAAGATAAGGTCTTCAGCTACAGGAAAATGCAATTTGATTTGATAGAGCAGGTAAGAAGGGGAAAAGAAGAGAAGGAGGCTCAAAAAGCTAAAAATCCTCTCATGCTGACTTATCCTGATGGTGATAAGGGAAAAGGACCTATGGAGGAGCCTCCACAGCTGAAAATTTCTGAACAGTACAAATAATTACTTAAAACTGCCCAACAAGCCAAGAAAGAACTAGCACAAATGACTTAAGCATTGCATACCAAAGAAGTCAAAACACCTAGCTCGGTTAGTGATGTACATGTAATTGTGGTGAATAATCCAACAAAGAGACAAAAGCTTATAACTGCTACCTCTTAGGATCCCACTTTTGATATTGATAGTGATGAAGAGGGTGAAGTAATTTCTCCTGTACCTATGGTAGAAGAAATCACTAAAGGTTCACGGGAAGTTTCACATTTACTGGACACTATAACTATGGATGAACCTGATTTAGGTGAAGGTATATCTTAGGTGTCTACTACTCTTGATGCAACAACTGTAGCCACATTATTCCCCTCAACAGAAGTTCCACTTGTCACAACTTCTGAGGTAACACCACCAACAACCATGTCTCAATTGTTTGATGTATTGTTCACTTCCACACCTCCACCTTCAACAATTCCACTCCCTATTTCCCCTTCAACCATTACATAAGTCCAATCTTCGACTGCCTCCCTGCAATCACCTCCATCCTCTTCATTACCCCCTACTACTATGCTCTAGACCCCTTACCTCTTTCTTCACCATCAGCTGTTAATATTCAGGATCCACCAAAGGAAGTGTTGTTCAGGATTTCTACCTTATAGTGAGGAGACACACTACCAACTTGGCTGGGGTTGATAGGTAAATACATTCATTGCATTACAATTAGTTCCTACAAATGAAAGAGATCAAGATACATAAAGATGCACCTGTAATCGACGACTGGTCATAGCTTTCGCTTGGTGTTTCGCTTGGTCTTTCGCTTGATGAACCTGCAACACAAAGGAAACCTTCCTCATCATATCTTGACTATATAAATATGATGAACATTGAAACCAATCAAACATCAACAATAATCAGATACTAATCCAAATGAACATACAATCCAATAGACATTCGATTTGGGACAGGAAGGGTATTTCCACCTTTTACTGTCAAAGAAGCATGAAATCAGTACAAGTATACATGACGTGTCAAGATGCTTCTGCAACTGAATCCTAGGATCCTACTCTTCATAATGACTTGGGACTTTCCTCTAGCATAACAATGCTTAAAGCCTTTCTTCTAGGTTTAGTTCTAACCTCCTCTCATGGATCCTCCTTGTATTTATGGTACAAGGGGCAGTTGGAATCGAGAGGTGGTTGAATTGGAAGGTTGGGGAAGTTGCAGAACCAACTTCAACTAATCCCAATTCGTAATCTTAATATATTTTTTTATTTCATCTTAAGATGTGTGCAGGTTTCCTCAAGTCATAGTAGCGCATAGTATGCAACTTCACTGTTTTACAACATGAGTTTGCAAAATTTCTGAGGTGTGCACTAGTTTCACAAGAATAAAGTAGGGCATACTAGCATATGTGCACTGGTTTACTGCCCAAAGAGTAGCGCACATGTCAAAATGTCAGTGAAAATAGGGGTTTTCTCAGCTGAAGAGGTTAGTTCCAGTCCATAAGTCAGCTGGGTCAATCCTAGCTTTTCAATCCATGTTGTCCTTTTGTGTGATCAACAGAGTAATGTGATCGCGGATGGAGAAGTGAATATTTGACCTATAACAGATGCCCCCTAATGTGTGAGGTCAGAGGGAGACGATGTCTGAAATACGTTATAATTCCAAGTCAAAGGAGGAGCAAGAAACCGCAGAACCAAGTCACAAAAACACCTGAAACAATGATCAAGGTCAGCGAGCAATTACAATATTGACATCATATAGATGTGTAGTATGAAAACAACATGATCTCCAATACATTACTAGGAGATGTATATAGCGTGGCCACTGAAATACAAGTGTGGATCCATGTCAAGATGAGAGACCATAGCCATAACAACAAACTGGATCTATGTCTCATGAAGAGCCAAAATGAGTGAGGCTCAGTCTTGCACAGCTTGGGTGATAACATAAATAGGGTGATGCTATCACAGTCCCAAGGTTTTCATCCAAAACAACCCAAGGTACAAACCCTAACCATGTGAATAGATGAGTTGAAGTCGAACATGGGGGGTATCATTTGATTACCAGTCATTGATGTATACCGTTAACAAACGCGAGGGCTTCCATCAATAATGATAATGGGGTCTAAGGCACCTAGTATGATCCAAACAAGTGTGAATAAGTGGACGTGAAGTCGAACACTTGAGGAACCTGTCGAATAAGAGACATTGATGTATTCCCATTATTCAACATCGAGGGAAACTGCCACTAATGAATGCAATCCCCAACGTACTAACCGAAACTCTAAACTTCATTCCCAGAGCATAATGAGCTGAATTCGATGGGAAGAAGTCCATTGGAAGGGAGGACTTAATGCATCCTCCATCATCCAACACAAGGAACACTCACAGGTATGAGCTAATGTGGAGTAGGACAAGTAACAAGATGAAATGAATTGACACCAGGATGGCCGACACATGAAGTGAAGGTAAACTGCAGAATGGTCGACACAGGCTGTGGCCTTGAACAGTGAGCACAACACAAAGTGACTTAGGAATTTTTCAACATGAAGGGGAAATGATATAAACCTACAATGTAGGAGACATTGACAAGCCCTCCATATGGTTGGAAGAATAACCAACCGGGGGAGCTAACAACTCAAAGATCAGGTTCACCCTAAGGTCAAAAACTAAATCCCAACTGAAATGATAGGCTCAAGTAGGTGCTATGTTCAAGGACATGACTGACTTAACTGCATTTGAAATTGAAAAAGATGTGATATACCCTTCTTATCCCTTATTCTTTTTGGTAAAAGAATATTTGTCTTGTTGTTTTAATAAGTCCAAGAAGAAAAGAAAACTCAATAGGTCCAACCATTTAAAGAGTTTAACGAGCCCATGGGAGGAAGAATCAGGACCTTCTTCATTATTTACAGAGTTCAAAGAAGAGATAGAAGAATACTCTATAGTACTAATCTCTAGATTTTAATATCGAGCCGACATCTGTTCTTGCTCGTCGGTGTTTTCAATTTTAAGGAGTCTGAAAAACTTAAACAATAACTCCATACACTTACTCGTGGATTTTAATATCGAGCCCTAGTAGGTTAATGCTAGCCAGTGTTTTCTTGTTTATAGAGTCTGAAAAACTTAAACAATCCTCTATATACCCTCTCGTGGATTTCACATCGATCCCGAGTAGGTGAGTGCTCGCTTGGTGTTTTCATGTTTCGAGAGCCTAAAAACCCTAAAGAAGGCTCCAAAAGGTAATTTTTCATACAGTTAGTCTCCTCCCCTGAAAAAGTATTAAACATTGAGAGAAGAACTCTTATAGCCACAGATGACTAGAGTATTCCTTTTTCGTAAGTGATCCGCCAAGGTCCGGAAAAGGGGTAAACTTATACCAAGGTGGATGTCGCTTCAAATCCTTTAACGAGTTTGAAAGGACAACTATACTCGGCAATCTTGTCATATTTAAAGAGTCTAACAAGAGCATGAAATAACTCTATAAAAATATTTTTCGTAAAGTTTTAACGAGCCCGAAAAAGTAAACTCGCGACCTCCTTACTGCTTTTAACGAGCTCAAAGGATAGATGGAAGAATGCTCGTAGCCTCCTTACTGTTTTTAACGAGCTTGAATTGAAGGTGAAAGAATGCTCATAGCCTCCTTACTGTTTTTAACGAGCTCGAATTGAAGGTGAAAGAATGCTCGTAACCTCCTTACTGTTTTTAACGAGCTCGAAGTGAAGGTGGAAGAATGCTCATAACCTCCTTATTGTTTTTAACGAGCTCAAAGAAAAGGTGGAAGAATGCTTGACGGTGGATCAATGTCCAAATGAATGGCAGGCTGCATTATAGACTCTAGGAAAACTTCATCAGAGGGAAGTATATTATCCCAGATGGAACACATATCTAAACATTCAGATTGAGTCATCACCTGGTCAATTGCCAGGACCCAATCCCTAGAAGGTAAGCATGAATTCAGAGGCTTCTTCTCAGTAGCATTTGGACTCAAGGAACAATATGCCACATAATTTGATTGTGACATGGTAGTGCCTACTAACAAGGAACATACTTGGTCTATAGTTGGGTAATAAGAGGGATCAACAAATGTATGTTGAACAATAGTGACAATGATTTCGCTGTGAGGAAAATGCATCACACGAAAGAGTGTAGACACCACAGCCTGCATAGAATATACATAATCACGCCCGAGGATCATATCAAAATCTATAGGGTCCTTTAAAACCATAAAATCAACTAAGACTGTTTTTCCACCCAAAGTAATAGGTACCTGAGGGAGGAATCCCAACGGTTCACTAGGTCTTTTATCGAAAGTCAACGGCCAATTAATAGCTAGAACAAGGTTAGGAAAACCTAAATCTCTCCAAGCATAAGGGGATAAGATACTAACAGAGGCTCCTTCATCTACAATACATCGATGAACTGCATGGTTGCTGATATCAACCTTTATCTGGAAAGGTGTAGAAGAAGGAAGGCGAGGCCCAGTTAGACTATTCCAATCAAAGGAAATGATCGCATAGCTTGGTAGGGGTTCACTTGGAATAGATGCAGTGCCCCTATTTTTAGAAACATGCAAATTGGTAATGCAGAAGACTTCAGGGACAGGTGCATCAGTCTCCGAAGGACTGATGGGATCGATCTAAGATTGCATCGATTTGATCACTTCACTCTCTGAAGAAAGAGTGGGGTTGACCAAAGATTGCATTGGTTCAACCACTTCATGAACCAAAGGTTGATCTGGATGTTGGGAATCTATAGACAATTCAGGAGCAGAGGGTCCTTCAGACATGGACCACACTCCCCGCACCTCTGGAATAGCAGGGCACAGGTGAGTAAGGTGATCTCCCTTACAAAGTTTACAAGGGAACTTTGGATTTCGTCCTATATGCTTAGGCTCCTTTACAACAACAGTAATCTTAGCATGACTAGCATTGGCTGACAGCTTGCCCCCAGCATGACTTGTAGTGGTTGGTTGCTCAGAAGCATAATAATTTTGAACTATGGACCACACTGTTTGCACTTCTGGAAGTATAGGGCACAAATAGTTCAGGTAGTCTCCCTCGCAAAACTTACAAGGGAACTTAAGCTTCTATTTATTAGGTTTGTCGACAATGTCAATGTTCTGAGCATGACTTGCAGTGGTTGATTCAGTGTCTCCACTATGACTCACAGTAACTGGTGACTTGTCATTAATATGACTAGCAGTGATCAATGACGTGTCCTCAACATGAGCAACAGTAGTTGAAGACATTCTTTTAGTATGATTAGCAGTGACTGAAATTTTCCTCCTAACATGACCTCTAGAGGATGGGTAGGTGCCCCCAGCATGACCTCCAGAGGCTGGGTGGGTTCCTCCAGCATGACCTTCAGAGGCTGGTTGCATAGGTTCAGTATGATGTCCAGTGACTGAGCGAGTTCTCCCAACATGACCACCAAAGGTTGGGTAGGTGCCCCAACATGACCTTCAGAGGCTGGGTGGCGAGGTTCAGTATGATTTCCAGTGATTGAATGAGTTCTCCCAACATGACCACCAGAGGTTGGGTAGGTACCCCCAGCATGACCTTCAGAGGCTAGGTGACTTTTCCCAACATGACCACTAGAGGTTGGGTAGGTTCCCCCAGCATGACTTCCAGAGGCTGGGTGACTTCCCCTTTGCTTTGGGATCTTATTCCTATTCTTCCTCCATCTATTCCTTTTAGACTGCTCGTTACTAGTATTACTACTTTCACCACATGAGGTAGAAGGAGGAGGAGACGATGCTACTAGCGAAGCAGGCATAGGGTTCTGATTCTCTTGATGTGAGGTGCTTACTTGAGAAGCATCAAGAGCATGCAAGGCATTCAGAGTGGAAAACAACCAAATCGATATCCCTATAGTGAATCCCGAAAGATTCAAGGTATCCATTAAGGGAGTACTAATGTTCCCAATGAACGGAAAAGCACAAGGAGCCCCTTCAACAAGGATCCCTTGATTGGTGCTCACCAGGATGCTTTCCATAGTTTCCGACTCAACAAACCAAAAATATCTAAGGCCAACTAAAAACAAGCATCACAAAGAGCACACGCACTGTACTCAGGTTGTTGAAATCCAACAGGTACCAGTAAAGGATCGTTGGGTCCAGTAAGAGGAGGGTTGAAAGGAGTACTAAACTCTCTAGAATTTAGGTTCTCAACCTCGACAGTATCAAAGACTTGTCGATCCGGGGTTCTGGGATGTGGTTCTCCAAGAACCTCTGTTTCACCCGTAAGTTCAAAAGAACAACAGGAATCTGTCCTCCGGCGTCGCGGTGGCTGTAGAGGCTCCACAATGGGAGGAGGAAGGTTTTTCAACCTCCAAGACCGACGAAGATGTTGGTCCTCCACAACTATAAAAAATTAAACTAAGTAAAAACCTTGTGGCCACTACAACTAAGGACCAAATAGCATACCACTACAAAATTTCCTACGTAATCAAACAAAGCAAACAAATGGAAAATACTCTCGGAAGCAAGTCTAGGATGATTATGGCCCAGAACAAACTAACAGAGTATCGACGGTCAGTTATGTGGTGTCCTTCAGAGGTCCACTGGGTGCAAGCGTTTGAATCACCAAACCACCTTCCCGAGATTACTGCCAAAGGGTTACCTTCCATGTCTATCCTAGGTGAAGTGGGAATAACCGCCCACTCTACCTGTGTAGAGCCCTAAAGGTCTGATACTAAGGCTACCATCAATACGAAATAACCTGGGGGGACAGTCATCAACCTAGTTGAAACGTATGGGAAGGGTAGAAAAGCCCGAATTCTGAAAGGACCCTCGTACGCGAATCAAATTTAGTTTATGGTTGAGAGGAAAGTGAGGGGATATCCTCAACAGTTCCAATCGCCCACGACCTCGTGCTTAACTCTGGTTTGAGTAGAGCATCCCAGGACTATTTTATAGAGATGGATTTACCTAATACAAAGTCATACTACGATTATTGAGTAATGAATCCAGTTTCGGATCGTTTAAGGTGATTTAAGTCTGAAACTCTAGCCTAAGCTAGTTGATGATGTGTATACCTAAAAAGAATAATGTTGCTAGTAAATTTTATTAATATTTCTTTTTAAGGGATACTTGTTACTCAAGGGTTGTAGTGCGGTGTGTGGAATGGTTTGTATGAAAGTAAAGTGCATGTAAAGCAAAGCTTTCAAATTCACAAAAACTTTTTCTCTTTTCTCTTTGTATTCTGTCAAAAATCGAAAACTAGGCAATCCTAAAATCAAAATCTTTTTGTATTTTATTTTAATATTTCAAAGCAAACTATTCTACTTCAAAACAATGAGGACCTTACTACTAAGCTACTTAAACAATTTTTTGTCTTTTTTGATAATTGTAAAAGAAAGAGAACTTGTAAAAGAGCAAGTAAGACCTAAATGTAAAGTGTGAGTAAGACAAACACCTAAATTGCTCAAAGCAAACAAATCAAACTATTTGAGGAAGACTTGACCTACCAATTTTTTGCAAAAGAAAAACTTGAGACTTGGAAACAAAGTGTAAAAGAGACAAGGAAAAGAAATGCTTGTAACGGAAAGGAAGACCTAATAGGCAGCTCCTAAGCATCAAAACCCTAAGAAAACCCTAAGCCAAGTAAAGGAGTAAGCAAGCAAACCAAAAGGTGACCTTACCAAACACACAGACTCGAAAGAAGGCTAACTAGAAGGCTTTGACTTACTTGTACTGAACTAAAAATCCAATCAGAAAGTATCTAAACTAAGCAACCTTTTAGAAGCAACCCTAAGGACTCAAACTTGGAGGTCAAAATCTAATGGAAAGGATAAGACAAAGTGAAAGTGTACTAAATGTTTCCACAAACAACAAATGTCAAGAACATGGGTCTGTATGACTGCAAAAAGCAACTAGGGTAAGAGTATGCAGCTATGTCCAAAAGAGAATAGTGCACGAACTTCAAAAAGGGATAGAAAGCAGTAAAGACACTTAAACAAGTACTCAAGCAAGCAAAATCAAACTAAACAACTCAAGAGAGGACAACAAGACTCAAAAGAGACATGGAAGTCTCAGGGGTTAGTTAGGGAAGCAAAGCAATAGGATGGAAGTGGAAGCAAAACACTGGAAATCAAACCCTAACAGTGAACTGAAAGTTACAGGAAAATGCACTATTGTGCAGTGCAGAAACCAATGCACACTAGGAAATATGCGCTATTGTTTGGTGTACAAACCAATGCTCATCAGGTGGTATGCACTACTGTTAGTAGGTAAACCAGTGCACATGTCAGAAAATGATAGAAACAGGCTTTGCAATAGCAAACTGAGATGAATCAGGTAAGAGAGAATAGGTAACAAAGACCTACAAGACCTCTCAGAGAATCAAAAAGACTGAAAAAAGGACTGGAAGAAAACCTAACTAGGTCTCCTAGAGCATAAAAACACACGGTTACTCCCCAGCGGAGTCGCCAGTCTGTTGTTTGGGATTTCTACCTTATAGTGAGGAGACACACTACCAACTTAGGCGGGGTTGACAGATAAATATATTCATTGCACTACAATTAGTTCCTACAAATGAAAGAGATCAAGATATAGAAAGATGCACCTGTAATCGACGGCTGGTCCTAGCTTTCGCTTGGTCTTTTGCTTGATCTTCCGCTTGATGAACCTGCAACACAAAGGAAACCTTGCTCAGCGTATCTTAACTATATAAATATGATGAATATTGAAAGAAATCAAACATCAACAATAATTAGATACTAATCCAAATGAACATACAATCCAATAGACATTCGATTTGGGACAGGAAGGGTATTTCCACCTTTTATTGTCAAAGAAGCATGAAATCAGTACAAGTATACCTGACATGTCAATATGCTTCTGCAACCAAGTCCTGGGCTCTTTCTCTTCACAATGACTTGGGACTTTCCTCTAGCATAACAATCCTTAAAGCCTTTCTTCTAGGTTTAGTTCTAACCTCCTCTCATGGATCCTCCTTGTATTTATGGGACAAGGTAGGCAGTTGGAATCGAGAGGTGGTTGAATTGGGAGGTTGGGGAAGTTGTAGAACCAACTTCAACTAATCCCAATCCGTAATCTTAATATATTTTTTGATTCATCTTAAGATATGCATGGGTTTCCTCAAGGCATAGTAGCGCATAGTATCCAACTTCATTGTTTTACAACATGCGTTTGCAACATTCTGAGGTGTGTGCTAGTTTCACTTGAGTAAAGTAGGGCATACTAGCAGATGTGCACTGGTTTACTGCCAAAAGAGTAGCTCACATGTCAAAATGTCAGTGAAAACAGGGGTTTTCTCAACTGAAGAGGGTAGTTCCAGTCCATAAGTCATCTAGGTCAATCCTAGCCCTTCAATCCATGTTGTCCTTTTGTGTGATCGACAAAGTAATGTGATCACGGATGGAGAAGTGCAGATTTGACCTACAACAGGAAGTTCTCGCTTCCATTCCTTTATCAACCATTATACCATCGACTAGTGAAGCTTCCCCTCCTTCCCAAACCTCATCTCAAGTTTTTGTGTCTATTCCTAGCCCTATTGTCACACAGACACCCCTTTTGGTTACAACAACAGATGTGACTACATCATCCACTAATGTGGTGGATACCTTTGAAGATGATGTTATTGTGCCTCTAGGGGACTACTTTTACAGTTAGGAAACTAAGGCAATTGTGAAGAGAGGAAAGAAGAGAAGTAGAGATCATGGAGGGTTGGAGGCACCCATTCCTAATCAAATAATTTGGGCTTACTAGCCTGATCATATCCAGGAAGAAGCATTGGATGCAGCTCAAGCTTCAGGTGCATTTGCAGGAGCCAATTTGGATTCAGTAAAGACCCTGAACAGGGAGATTGACTTGAAAAAAGAAAAGATAAAAAATCTTTGAGAGCAATTGTTGCAACCAAAGATGAGCATCAAGTTTATGTTCAAGATCTGAGGAAGCTATTTGAAGATAAGTTGGAAGATTTGCAATTGCAGAATTCTTCTCTCCAAGCTAAACTAAATGATGCAAAAACAAAAAATGATGCCAAGGAGGAGAGGATTTCTATACTGAGATAGCAGCTTGAGGATGCAACTGTAAGTGCAACCTCCTCTGCATTTTCTAGGTTCTCACAGAAAGAGTTCAAGGACCTATCTCATCAAGTCAACTTGGAGGATCATCAACTTCTAGAAAAGTTGCTTACTACCTTTGGTGAAATTCATGAGACTTTTATTGCATTTGTCAAAATGTCAAGTACCTTGGCCTAGTAAGTTGAGAAAACTAAATAGGCTTCTGAATTTGTGGAAGACATCATAGACTGGCAGAAGTATATTGAAGATAAGCCAGCTGATATTCCTGAGTTGGGCAGCCTCAAATTCAGAAGAATTAGAACTGCTGTGCGACCTTGGGACAATGTCATTGAGAAGGTACATAATACTATCAACCAAGCTCAAGCCCTTTTCCGAAGAAGGTGGTATGCCTCAGATAATCTATTGGAGATATTGGCATTCCCTGCAATGGGGCTCATTGAGGAGGTAGATTCACCAAGATTGATGATTGAGCAAGTCAAAATTCGCTGTGATCAAGTCAAGGAGAAAATACTACAGATTGAGCACATCCAAATTGAGGACATGGATTCGTTGATCAAGCAACCCGTTTCTAGGGAGGCTAAGATCTACATGTTCATCCGCACATGGCATAAAATAACTAAACATGAGATCGAGGGATTCAAGTGTGATGCCCAACTGGGGTTCGAATCTCCTCATTATCCTGATATATTATATGAGTTGATGGAAGTTTGGGGCAAGTGGGAGGATTTCCTCACTAGATAGGATATTTTGATTTTGTAATCCCTGTTTAAGGGGAATTTATCCTTTGTAATATTTTTACTAATTTACTATTTAAAGGGTAGGTTTCTCCTAGACTAGGGATGATCATTTTAGGATAGAAATCGACAGAAGAAGACTGGAGATGCTTTGTTTTGTGCTGAGCTTGTACTTTCTTACAAACTTTCATTAATACAGTAAAGTTACTCTCTTGCATCATCTGTTGTTCATTGATCAAGTTTATTTGATAAATATTGATTTCTATTTCAGACTTTTATCTATGTTGTTTAATCCATTTGCAACTAATATTTGATATAGGGATCTATGATCTAGGTTTCTCCTTTTGTTTGATCTATGTATGTATTATGTTTTAATTGAATTTCTTCAACTAAAACAGTTTATTGATTTCTGCAAATGATTTACAATGAATCATAATCTATGTTAATTTTTCAATTGACATATAAGTTACAGGTTAATATTGAATGAGATTAAACACTTAATAGTGCACTCAATTAATTTTTTATTAATTGGTTGTAACTTAAGAAAATAAGGAATTGATCTTCTTCACATTTTTGTTAAGTGGATGAATGTACTTATTTATTTTTCACATTAAGTTAATCTGCAATACAAACAAGACACCTTCCAGAGTAGGTCTAACTTATTTTATATTTCCCTTTCTAGGTAGGTTTGTTTCCTAACTAAACACACTTTGTTTTCCTTTTTGGAAGACAGATCCTTGTAGGATCAAAACCCCAAGTTCCAGCGGAGGCCTTTGTATCCGTGGGAGGTCACCATCCCAAACAGCTCGAGGATAGGGTAATACTTGCGTAGGATTATCTAAAGCCTTTGGCTGGTTTTTCTTCCTCTGTTGTGAGCCTTGGACCCATTCCAGCACTTTGCACACTTGAGGCCTCAACAAATGGTGCTAGAAGGAGGGCCAGTAGTAAACTATGCCTAAAAAAAATACTTAGAAACCTCCTACAACAAGAACATCATTGGTTTTCACTTGTAGCCAATCACAAGCATCTACATCTGAACAACCAACTACAATTCCTGGTACGCCTGCAGTTCATTAGGAAAATATAAGGGATATCCTTATAATATCACCTACTAGAGGGCCCCTTTCACTTGAACAAATACTGAAACATTCTAATGATAGTGTTTCTAGAGTACAACAAAGAATCATTGATCTACAAAGTAGGGGACTAGCATCAATTCAACTGAACACCATCTCGCAGACTGGTAACCCAGAAGGTCAACAGACAGCAGACCATAACGTTGAGAATCAACATACACCTGATCGTGCAAGATCTCCTGAGTACAACATTGATTCACTCTTTCAAGAAGTACCACAAGACCAACCTAACATTACAACTGGTGGACCACCACCCTCTCCTCCATCATCATCCTCCTCGTTTGAAAGTGAACACTCCTCTAGCTCTTCATCTGAAGAAGTGGAAGAATGACCAATGGCCCTTGGAGATCAACATAGATTACCTAAAAACCCTGAGAAATGGCTTCCTAAGTTCAATCCAGACAACAAATCACCTACATTAGATCACATCAAAATTTTTATGCAGGCCATTAGACTTAGAAGTGTTGTCCATGAAGATGTGGTTTGCAAACTATTCCCCTATACATTTGAAGGAACGGCATCCACATGGTACTTTGCCTTAGAAGCCAGATCCATAGTGTCTTGGGATGAGTTTGAAAAACTGTTTATTCAGAAGTTTGGGGATGATAAAACCCCACAAGATCTAGTCTTGGAATTGTCTTCTATTAATATGAGAAGTAAAGAAATGGTTAAAGACTATAATCAAAGATTTTCTTATCTGAAAAATAGGATCCCTGCCACTGTTCTTCCTGCAGAAGAAATTTTGGTTTCCTATTATGAAAAAGGCCTATATGTTCCTATTGCAATGTGGGTCAAGAGAGCACACAAATACAACTTGTTTGAGGCTTATGGTTAAGCCATTCAGGTTGAAAAGGATATCTATTTCCTAAAAAATAATCCTGATGCTTTAGAAGAACAATCTTCCACATCTAGAAAGAAAACTGATAATGCTCCCAAACCCACTACTCAAAACAAAGATCCTTTTGAAATGAATGGTATCAAGAAGTTTCTCCAGAAAATGTCTAATGATATGGTTGATTTGAAAAAGAATAATAATCAAAATCAAAATAATAACAGAGGTTTTGCAAGACCACCTTTCATAAGACCTTATCAATCTCCCCAAAATCCACCACCTCCTAATCGCAATGAAGGGCTAACATCTGAAGAAATTTATTCTATCTTCAAAGCTCTAGCCACAGAATCACAAAATGTTCCTGAACCCTCTGATGATCAAACAAACCAAGATCCACAATTACCAAAAGAAGGAGGAGAAGAAGAAGATCCACAAATTAATACTGTAAGCTCTTTTTTTGAACTCCCAATGAATGAAGAAGAAGAAGAACCTGAGACAGTGTTCAATGTTCAACATCCTTACAATACTAGATCAAGAGGACAACCCTCTCGGGAACCTTAATCTTCAACAGCACCTCCCAACAAAGGTAAAACTATTCCTCAAAAAGATACAGTCATTCCTGAAATGGAGTACAGTTTGGCTGAAGATTTGAAAAGAGTTAAAGAAAATATTTCTTTGTTTGAACTTCTAAAAATCCCTTCTATGAGGGATTCTCTGCCTAAAAGCATGGTAATCAAACAACCAAGGGAAACAAAAAACAATAATTTGGACTCTTTTACCAAACTAGATGATCAGAAATCTGGAAGCAAGAGGACACCTCCTTTCTTGCTTACCTTTGAAATATTCAACATAAATGTACACAGTTGTATGATAGATTCAGGTGCTTCTTCCAATGTGATGCCCCTGTCTATCTGCAGGAAATTAATGCAACTTGGGATCCCTATCCTACTCAGATTGTCCAACTTGACAGATCTAAAGTGAGAGTAGTGGGGAGATTAAGAAATGTGTTGTTGACATTATCTGTTGATCCTCGGAGCCACCAAACCATGGATATTGTTGTAGCTGACATCCCTGAAGCCTATGGAATGTGGCTGAGCAGAGATTGGTCAAAGAAGCTCAAGGGATACTTTGCCACTGATTGGTCTCACATGTGGTTACCCTACAATGGACAACCAAACAAGATTAAGATCAGTAGGGAACCATTTATGAAGCAAACAGTCACTGACATTAATGATTCAAGTGAACCTGCTTGTTATTTCAGTTCACATATTGAGCATTTCACATTTGACACTTTCTTTGGGGCTTTACCAGTTGATTCTTCACCAGATGAGAATGTACAGAATAAATCACAGATTACCAATGTTACTTCTGTACCATTCTCTGGAACTATTGTACATAATGTGTATAATGTTAATACAAATTTTAGGATAGATCCTATTGCATGGACTTTATTCTTTGATGGCTCCAGATCTAAATTGGAGTTGGTGCAGGTTGTGTCCTTATTGATCCAAAAGGGACTAAAACCATGATTTCTTGTAGACTTGAATTTGAATGTACCAATAATGTAGCTGAATATGAGGCCCCGGTGCAGGGACTCAAGAAGGCTATCGATTTGGGCGCACAAGTAATAGAATGTTTTGCAGATTCTGAAATCATAGTTAAAAAAGTAAGAAATAAGATACATTGTTTGTCTCCATGTTTAACCAATTATCAAAAAATGGTAAGAGATCTCACAAATTCTTTCTCTGCATTCAACATTAATTCAGTCCCCAGGTCACAAAAATTTGATGCTGACCTCTTGGAAAATACTGCATCTAGGCTGATTACCCCTGAAGGCTTGTCACCCGAAACCTTTTCAATAGAACTTATCTACAGGCCTTCCATACCTGATAATGTAACGAACTGGAAAGTGTTTGATGATGACCAGCAGATACTAGAATTTCTCACAGCCCAAGATACCTTTCAAGACATGGCAATATATGAGGTTGAGCATGAGAAATCCCTGTCTGATCCTTCCAACATTATCCCAAAATCAATGATCAACCTAGAGAAGTTTTATGACTTGAAAGATAAGTTTAAACATAAGACCAATTGAAAGAGCTAGAGTTCATCTTTGAACTATGAGCCAGTCAACCTTCGTACTGAACAGAATCCCCGATTCATCAACCTTGGGGTTGACTACTGTGTTGAAGAAAGAAGGGATTTCATTAGATTGTGTAAAGAATACAAGGATGTTTTTGCATGGACCTATGATGAATTGAATACCTTTGATACTAGCATTATGCATCATAACATAGCGATGAAGCCAGAAGTGAAACCTTACCAACAGAAACTAACGAAGATGCATCCTAGTTTGGAATCCTCTGTAAAGAAAGAACTTGAGAAGTTACTGGCAGCTTGAATCATATTCCCTATTGGAAACACACAATGGATAGCTAAATTAGTACCCATTCGAAAGAAGAATGGGGAAATCAAACACACACAATGGATTTCAGAAATTTGAACAGAGCTTCCGAAAAGGATAACTACCATGTTCCTCGCATGGAGCAGATTCTACAAAGGTAGTAGGATCAGAGATGTTCTCTCTCCTAGATGATTTCTCAGGACACAACCAAGTCATGGTTTCCACTGATGACCAATTGAAAATAGCTTTCAGAACCCCCCAGGGTACCTTGGCCTATAGGCGAATGCCTTTCGGGCTAATAAATGCAGGAGCCACATTCCAGAGATCTATGGATATCGCTTTCATAGGTTTGATGCATAATTCTGTCGTAGTATACTTAGATGATATCACTACCTATTCGAAAAAACGACATGAACATTTATCTGCTTTGAAACAGGTTTTTGAACGCTGAAGGAAGTACAGAATTTCCCTGAACCCCAAGAAGTCCATATTTGTAGTAACAGAAGGTAAGCTTATGGGTTTCATTGTTTCTAAGAAAGGTATGATTATTGAGCCTGAATGCATTGAATCTATTTCAAAGATCGGTTTGCCTGGTTCGCGCAAAGCCATGTAATCATTCCTCGGTAAGATCAATTTTGTACGTAGGTTTGTTCCAAATTTTGCACAAATTGTTAAGCCATTACATCAGTTAGTTAAAAAGGATGTACATTTTAGTTGATCTCAGGAACAGAAGGGTGCATTTGTTGAAATTCGAAAGGCCATTGCAGAAGCCCTTGTTCTGATGTCCCCAAATTTCAACAAGGATTTTATTCTATATACTTTCGCTACTGATTTTTCTTATGCAGCTGTCTTGATGCAGAAGCATGATAATGACGCTGAGATTCCAATTTCGTTCATGAGCTCAACGTTTAAGGGAGCAGAAATTAACTACTCCCAAATTGACAAGCAGGCTTATGCAGTTTACAAGTCTGTAAAACATTATAGGCTGTACTTATTGATATCTCGAACCAAGGTTATCGTGCCTTATACAACCATCAGAAATGTGTCGATCCATAAAGAACTAGGCGAGAAAAGATCCCATTGGATGGCAGCTTTGTAGGAATATGACCTGGAAATCAGGCCAACGAAGATTGTAAAAGGACAAGGTTTGTGCCTGCTTACTGCTTAGTCAAACAATCCTATTAAACAACAGACTAAATGGGAGCAGGAGGAAAATGTTCCTATGTTCTGTTAATGCCATAGATACTCCAACATCTGAATCGTATGATCATATTAAATTTTTTCTAAAACATGGGTTTCTCCTTAAACCCTTGAATTCAAAAAATGCAGAGCTTTAATATTAAAGGCTGCTCCTTATCAATTTATTAATGGAGTTTTGTTTAGAAAAAATTACGATGGAGTTTTCCTTAGATGCTTGAAGAGAAATGAGACTGATGATATTCTTTTACAATTTCATGCAGGACCTGCTGGAGGCCATTTTTCAGGTGAAACCACAGCACACAAGATTCTCAGAGCTAGATATTATTGGCCTACTATGTTTAAGGATTCCTATGCTCATGTTAGAAGGTGTGAACCATGTCAGAAGTGTGCAGGGAAATTCAAAAAACCTACTTTTCCTCTGCAGCCAGTAACAGTTCAGTTCCCATTCAGCAATGGGTACTAGATTTTGCCGGACCAATTAATCATGTTTCCTCCCTACAACATAGGTATATCCTGACAGCAACTGACTACTTTACCATATGGGTATAGGCAGTCCCTCTTAGGCAGTGCAACACAAACCAAGTAATTTCCTTCCTCGATAGCCAGATAGTTACAAGGTCTGGTGCTCTTGAGTATCTTGTCTTTGACAATGCATCCTACTTTTCCTCAATTGATATCACACAGTATGCCCTTGAGAAAGGGATCAAATTAAAATTCTCGGCTAGTTAGTATCCAGGGTAATGGGGTTGCTGAATCTTCTAACAAGAACTTGATAAACATTTTGAAGAAGACAGTATCCTCTCATCACAAAGATTGGCACACACAGCTTTGCAATGCTCTTTGGGAAGATCGAGTTACCCCAAAGGAAGCTATTGGAAACTCTCCCTATTCTCTAGTGTATGGCAAGGAATCCATCCTATCATCTAACCTTACCATTCCCTCATTACAACTATCCCAATCCATTCAAGAAGATGATTCCTCCCCCTTACAACAGAGAATTGATACCTTGCTTAAGTTGGAGGAGGATGAGGAAAAGGCTAAGAACAAATTGTATCAACATCAGTAGATGGTTAAAAGATGGTTTGATGAGAAATACTCCTCTAACAGATAGTTTTTGGTAGGATATTTGGTATTGACATGGGATAAACAACATAAGGACAAAAATGAGTACACCAAATTTCAATGCCTTTGGCTGGGACCTTTCATTGTTACAGAAAAGATTGGTCCTAGTACTATTCGGTTGTAGACACTGGAGGGAGTCATTGACACTTATCCAGTGAATGTTTCTCTCCTCAACAAGTATTTTGTCTAAACAATTTGATTCTTTTTGTACATAAGTTTTGTGTGTATGTTTTCTTTTGATTTGATTGTTTTTCCTTTTATATTATTTTTTGTGTTTGAATAAATCCCATGCACATTTGGCATTGGCTGGTCGATCAGTTTGTCTCAAAATTGACACAATCTCAAAGTTCTTAGAATACATGGTCGGTTTTAGCTTTCTTAGCCTATGACAGAACTTGTTTTGTATAGGAGTTACAATCAATAATTATAGAGCCTTGATTGATACTTTCCCACCTTGATCTATCTTTATACATGTTTTATTTGTGTAATTGAGGTATGGGGAATGATTGGTGTTTCTTATCTTATGTCTCATTGGATAAGCAACATATCATAATAACCTGGTCATCTTTATCTTCTCTTGATCCTATTATAGTCACTTTGATAATAATGTTCTTAATGATTGTAGATTACAAGATGGGGGGTATTATCATAAGCCATTCCATTAGGTTCATAGGTGCTTAGTAAAATGGCATCTCCACATCAAGCCACCAAACTTGGGAAATGACTTTTAGTTTCTGTTGAAAGGTGGAAGATCCTATCACAGAACGGTCCATTCATGATCTGCAAAGCACTAGTGAGTAACACTACTGATATATGGTTACCAAACCATGGTAGTGTCTTGTAATTAACACTCTAATAAATCTTTGTTTTCTTTTATAAGACACTTGTTGTATATGAGGACAGGGGGGTCTTATCACAAGTCATCCTTGCCATGATCATGGGTTTGATTTTGGACTAAAATTATCATTATGTGGTTACCAAGCCATGATAGTTGCTTTCAGTGTCACAACTGGAAGACATGGAGTCTCCTTACCGAGCTAGGTTGATCAGTTTCTAGATCAGGTCTGTGAATGGCACTACTAACATTTGATTACCATGTCAAGGTAGCGGTCTTATATCAACAAGGTATTATGTATAGTTTTCTATTTTGTCTCAAAATAAAAGAAAAATATAAAAAAAGAAGAAAAGAGAGGATATATATATATATAAATGTATATGTTGCCAAAAGAACCATTTGTATATAAATAAAGCAATTAATAAATCAAGGTGGTCTATAATTTGGATATCCATAGCAGTTTTAAGTTTGCCTCCAGGCTCAACTCAAGTTTGATTTCCATGATTGCATATTGGTAATGAGCTCCTGTTATTTCTTACATCTCCTTATCATATTTGCATCATTTTTAATGATTAAGAGATGGGAATATATCAATCATATGCTGAACTCTGCTTGTTTGTATTTCTTTATGAACATCTTCTAAAATTCCAGGCTGGAATATTAAGTAGACTGACATGTTTTCTTTGACTAAGGTTCTATTTACAGAGATAACTGGTTCGTCCCAGCCAGTTGCCATTTGTTGTAGGTACAATAGATCCCATGTTCTAATGGAACATGGGAGCCCCATATTTTCCTAATGCAAAGGTAATGCTTTAGATCTCTCTGTCATGATGGGATTTTATCATTTTTAGTAGGATTTCATGCCTTTGCATTGTTTTGATCGAAATTACAATTTTCCCTTTGAAAATTCTTAGCTTTTTCACTGTTTTTTTGAAGTTGTGGGAAGCCTTGAATTCTTCCAAAAGGTCATTTTTTAGCCTGCAAGCCCAAAATTGCGGATTACGGGAGCCTTGTTTTTATTTTTTCAGAATTGTGTCATCCCGCAACCCGCAACCCGCAAATGTGGATTGCGGGAAGATTGTGTAAATATTTCGTTGAACTTTTCCTTCTGCAACCCGTAACCTGCAATTGCGGATTGCAGAAAGTAATTTGAATAAAAATGCATGGTGTGTTTCCGCAACCCGCAATTGCGGATTGTGGATTGCGAAAAGTTTTTTTTATATTAAAGGTTGTTTGCGATCCTGCATCCCGCAACCTGTAATTACAGATTGCTGGAAGCTGTTGAATAAAATTTTGAACTTTGCAGTACCGCAACCCGCAACCTGTTGCGGATTGCGGAATTATATTTTCATTCAATAAACATGGTTTCGATCACGCAACCTGCAACCTGCAGTTGCGGATTGCGGATTGTGGGGACGATGTACATACCTGCGAAACCAAGCCCTATAGTTTATGCCCTACAAATATGAATAACTGATCTCAGCCATTGATTGGTTTGGATCCGACGGCTCAGATTTTACCTGTCCAATTTATTAAATAGGTCATTTTTCTTATTTTTCCTTATCATTTTCGAATTTGGAAAATTACCTTGCTGCTTGAGTTTTACTATGAGTTTTTACCAGTGGTCCTTTGTCCACCATTTTCAGCTGAAGTAGGTTGGTTTGTCTATTTCTTTCTTCAGTTATTTATAGTTTTAAAGTTTTGGATTGTTTTTTATTTTTGTTCCTTCATTTGTCAGAATTTCTCTGGTTTGCAAACATGTCGCAAAGCACATGTTCCAAGATTTCCCTGAAAGACCAATTGAACAAGGACCCAAATTTTGGCATCTTCTTAGACACATGTGGGAAAATCATTGAAACCTAAAAAAATCATTAAAACCTACCAGGTGGACTGGTCCAAAATCTTTTCCATATTTGACAACGATGACCTATCTGACATAGAAACTGACCACCAAGCCTACGAGAAAATTAGGAACTCCCAACTTCATGCGATTGCTGCTAGACCTGCCATCTTACCTTATACTAATGCAATTAATTGGATAGTGCAGCATGCCAACCCTAAAGACCGCTCATTCAATGATAGCGTGGGCTTAGAGTTAACCACATTTCGTCCTAAGTTATTTACTAGGGCTTTTTCCCGTAGACCATCTGTGCAGATCCTCAATGCTGCATTCCTAGAATCTACAAAAAACAGGTTTAATTTAAATGAAATGATTAAATATTGGATGCACAAACCATCCAGTTTTATGCATAGGCCTAATAATTTATACCCAGTGTCGTGGTTTAAGGAACCCTACTCTTTATTGGCAGCTATGCTTTCCTGGTTGTATTCCCTTCCTAATTCCTCAATCTTTAAAGCAGAGTGGGCTCATGTGGGTCATCATGTCTTAACTACAGGTGAATCTTTTCATTGGGCTTCTATTTTGTCTTTGGAGCTTAAAAGAACAATTGAAAAGTATCAGAAGTCCCCTCCTACACAGAAACCCTCTTTCTTTCTTTCATCCTATGTGATGGATGTGTTCTGTGTTGAATTCCAATATCCAAACATGGGATGGAATTGGACCCCTGTTGCCCCTCCTGTTCATATATATCATTCTACACTGTGGGAGGATAACTATATGCCCCTGTTATATGATGTTTGTGATCACTTTCTTGGTACCATTTATCTCAATATATTCAAGCAAGATGCACCAACTTTCTCATCTGATGCCAAGATGTTCATTGCCACTATTGGATATTGGTATGTAGGGGGATCCTTCTCCTATTTCAATATCTGGGGAAGCAGTGCTTCTCACCTGTTGCCTAGAATTGTTCCAGATAGGCTGTTGATTGAAGAAGTATCCTATCAGGCTATTATTGAAGGGGTTTACCTCAAACTTACAGGTCCCAAGAGGAGAGGATGGCCCAAATTTCCCTTGAACCTTGGACATTTTCCTATCCCTAAACCAAGGATGAGCAGAGCCAAAAATCAAGCCCCGCAGTTTATTCCACACAAATCTTAATAACTGATCTCAACTGTTGATTGGTTTAGATCCGATGGCTCATATTTTACCTGTCGAATTTATTAAATAGGTCATTTTTCTTATTTTTCCTTATCATTTTCGAATTTGGAAAATTACCCTACTGCTTGAGTTTTACTGTGAGTTTTTACCAGCTGTCCTTTATCTGCCATTTTCAGCTGAAGCAAGTTGGTTTGTCTATTTCTTTCTTTAGTTATTTACAGTTTTAAATGTTATGGATTGTTTTTTGTTATTGTTCCTTCATTCGTCAGAATTTATCCGGTCTGCAAACATGTTGCGCAACACACGTTCTAATACTGGCTTGAAAGACCAAGTGAACAAGGACCCAAATTTTGGCATCTTCTCAGACACCAGTGGAAAAATCACTGAAACCTACTAGGTGGACTGGTCCAAAATATTTTCCATATTCGACAACAATGACCTATCCGACATAGAAAATGACCACCAAGCCTACGAGAAAATTAGGAACTCCCAGCTTCATGAAATTGCTACTAGACCTGCCATCTTACCTTATACTTATGCAGTTAAGTGCATAGTGCAGCATGCCAACCCTAAAGACTTCCCATTCAATGATAGTGCGGGCTCACAGTTAACCACATTTCGTCCTGGGGAGGAAATTTTCCCTCAAACTGCCTATGCATATCCTCATTGCCGCATTCCTGGAATGTGCAAACACCAGGTTAATTTCAATGAAATGATTAAATCCTGGATGCACAAACCAACCAGTTTTATGCTTAGGCCTGATAATTTATACCCAATGTCATGGTTTAAGGAACCCTACTCTTTATTGGCAATTATGCTTTCTCGGCTTTATGGCCTTCCTAATTCCTCGATCTTTAAAGCCGAGTGGTATCCTGTGGCTCATCATGTCTTAACTACAGGTGAATCTTTTCCTTGGGATTCTATTTTGTCTTTGGAGCTTAAAACAACAATTGAAAAGTATCAGAAGTCCCCTGCTACATAGAAACCCTCTTTCTTTCTTTCAGCCTATGTGATGGATGTGTTCTGTGTTGAATTCCAATATCCCAACATGGGATGGAATTAGACCCCTGCTGCCCCTCATATTCATATATATCATTTTGCATTGTAGGAGGATAACTATATGCCCCTGTTATATGACATTTGTGATCATTTCCTTGGTACCATTTATCTCAATATATTCAAGAAAGATGCAATAGCTTTCTCAGCTGATGCCAAGTTGTTCATTGCCACTATTGGAGATTGGTATGTAGGGGAATCCTTCTCCTATGTCAGGATCTGGGAAAGCAGTTATTCTCACTTGTTGCCTAGAATTGTTCCAGATAGGTTGTTGATTGAAGAGGTATCCTATCAGACTGTTATTGAAGGGGTTTACCTCAAACTTACAAGTCCAGAGAGGAGAGGATGGCCCAAATTTCCCTTGAACCTTGGAGATTTTTCTATCCCTACTTCTACCTGGGCCCAAGTATTGGGTAATAATATTGCTTCTCTGAAACTAGGATATGCTCCTAAAAGAATACATGATCCTAAGAAATTTCTGGATGCTCATTTCAAGCACAACCATAGGAAGATGAGCTATGAACATGAAGATATCCCATATGACTCTATCTACTTGGGAGTTGACACTTTTTTTGAAGTCTTGGAAAAAGGCAAAATCAAGGATGAGCAGAGCTAGATTTTTCTATATCAAAAAGATCTAAAAAATAAGGTCTTTAGCCACAGGAAAATGCAATTTGATTTGATAGAGCACGTAAGAAGGGGAAAAGAAGAGAAGGAGTCTCAAAAAGATAAAACTCCTCTCATGCTAACTTATCCTGATGGTGATAAGGGAAAAGGACCTATGGAGGAGCCTCCATAGCTGAAAATTTATGAACAATACAAAGAATTACTTCAAACTGTCCAACAAGCCAAGAAAGAACTAGCACAAATGACTTCAGCACTACATACCAAAGAAGTCAAAACACTTAGCTCAATTAGTGAGGTACAGGTGATTGTGATGAATAATCTAGCAAAGAGACAAAAGATTATAACTACTACCTCTTAGGTTCCCACTTTTTATATTGATAGTGATGAAGAGGGTGAAGTAATTTATTCTGTACCTATGTTAGAAGAAATCACTGAAGGTTCATAGGAAGTTTCATATTTACTGGACACTATAACTATGGATGAACCTGATTTAGGTGAAGGTATATCTCAGGTGTCTACTTCTCTTGATCTAAAAACTATAGCCACATTATTCCCCTCAGCATAAGTTCCACTTGTTACAACTTCTAAGGTAACACCACCAACAACCATGTCTCAGTTGTTTGATGTATTGTTCACTTCCACACCTCCACCTTCGACAATTCCACTCCCTATTTTCCCTTCAACCATTGCAGAAGTCCATTCTTCGACTGTCCCCTTGCAATCACCTCCATCCTCTTCATTACCCCCTGCTACTAATGCTCCAGACCCCTTACCTCTTTCTTCACCATCAATTGCTAATATTCAGGATCCACCATAGGAAGTTCTTGCTTCCATTCCTTTATCAACCACTATACCATCAACTAGTGAAGCTTCCCCTCCTTCCCAAACCTCATATCAAGTTGTTGTGTCTATTCCCAGACCTATTGTCACCCAGACACCCCTTTTGGTTACAACAATAGATGTCACTGCATCATCCACTAATGTGGTGGATACCTTTGAAGATGAATTTTTTGTGCCTCTAGGGGACTACTTTTATAGTTAGGCAACTAAGGCAGTTGTGAAGAGAGGAAATAATAGAAGCATAGATCATGGAGGGTTGGAGGCACCCATTCCTGATCAAATAATTTGGGCCTACCAGTTTGATGATATCAGGCAGAAGCAATGGATGCAGCTCAAGCTTTAGGTGCATTTGTAGGAGCCAATTTGGATTCAGTAAAGACCTTGAGCAGGGAGATTGACTTGAAAAAAGAAGAGCTAAAAAAGCTTCAAGAGCAATTGTCAGCAACCAAAGATGAGCATGAGGTTTATGTTCAAGATCTGAGGAAGCTATTTGAAGATAAGTTGGAAGATTTGCAGTTGCAGAATTCTTCTCTCCAAGCTAAACTAAATGATGCAGAAACATAAAATGATTCCAAGGAGGAGAGGATTTCTATACTTAAAAAGCAGCTTGAGGATGCAACTACAAGTGCAGCCTCCTCTGTGTTTTCTAGGTTCTCACAGAAATAGTTCAAGGACCTAGCTCATCAAGTCAACTTGGAGCATCATCAGCTTCTGGCAAAGTTGTTTACTACCTTAGGTGAATGTCATGAGACTTGTATTGCATTTGTCAAAATGTCTGGAACCTTGGCCCAGCAAGTGGAGAAAACTAAATAGCCTTCTAAAGCTGTGGAAGACATCATAGACTGGCAAAAGTATATTGAAGATAAGCCAGCTAATATTCCTGAGTTGGGCAGCCTCAAGTTCATAAGAATTAGAACTGTTGTGCGAGCTTGGGACAATGTAATCAAGATGGTACATGATACTATCAACTAGGCTCAAGTGCTTTGCTGAGAACGTGGTACGCCTCGGATAATATATTGGAGATACTGGCATTCCCTGCAATGGGGCTCATTGAGGAGGCAGATCCGCTAGGATTGATGATTGAGCAGGTGGAAATTCGTTGTGATCAAGTCAAGGAGAAAATCCTGCAGATTGAGCACATCCAAATTGAGGATGTAGATTGGTTGATCAAGCAACCTATTTCTAAGGAGGCTAATATCTACATGTTCATCCACACATGGCATAAAATAGATAAACATGAGATCAAGGGATTCATGTGTGATGCCTAGCTGGGACTTGAATCTCCTCATTATCCTGATATAGATGAGTTGATGGAAGTTTGGGACAAGTGGGAGGATTTCCTCACTATATAGGATATTTTTATTTTGTAAGCCATGTTTGAGGGGAATTTATCCTTTGTAATATTTTTTGTAATTTACTATTTAAAGGGTAGGTTTCTCCCAGACAATGGATGATCATTTTGGGATAGAAATTGACAGAAGAAGATTGGAGATGCTCTGTTTTGTGCTGAGCTTGTAATTTCTTACATACTTTCATTAATACAGTAAAGTTACTCTCTTGCATCATCTTTTGTTCATTTATCAAGTTTATTTGATAAATATTGATTTCTATTTCATACTGTTATCTATGCTGTTTAATCCATTTGCAACTAATATTTGATACAGGGATCTATGATTTGGGTTTCTCCTTTTGTTTGATCTGTGTATGTATTATGTTTTAATTAAATTTCTTCAACTAAAACATTTTATCGATTTCTCCAACTTATTTACAGTGAATCATAATCTATGTTAAATTTTCAATTGACATATAAGTTACAGGTTAATCTTGAATAAGTTTAAACACTTAATATTGCACTCAGTTAATTTTTTCTTAATTGGTTGTAACTTAAGAAAATAAGGAATTGATCTTCTTCACATTTCTATCAAGTGGATGAATGTACTTATTTATTTTTCACATTAAGTTAATCTACAATACAAACAAGACACCTTTTAGAGTAGGTCTAACTTAGTTTAGATTTCCCTTTGTAGGCAGGTTTGTTTCCTAACTAAGCACACTTTGTTTTCATTTTTGGAGGACAGATCCTTTTAGGATCAAAACCCCAAGTGTCAGCAGAGGCCTTTGTATCTTTGGGAGATCACCATCCCAAACAGCTCAAGGATAGGGTAATACTTGCGTAGGATTATTTGAAGCCTTTGGCTGGGTTTTCTTCCTCTGTTGTGATCCTTGGACACATTTCATCACTTTGCACACCCTGCACACCCAAGGCCTCCACACATTCCTTTGCGAGGTTCTGGTTCTCTTTACCAGTTATTTGGAATTTGCTCCAATGTGTGCACAAATTGATCAACCCATTCTGCTTGCGGTACGTGTGTCCATTCTTTTAGGTAAATGTCTATGTGATCTCTAGGATTAGTCTGGCCATTATATTTCACTTGCACAAGCTCATTCATTTCTAGAAATCTGATCTCCATCATGCGCTTAGATTCTTCCCATGTGGTCAGATTCTACTTATATGCAACCCACCATCTAGTAGTTGTAGCGCGCATTGCTATGTCCAATGTTTCTAACTTGTGTTCATCTGAGACTGATATAACATATTATTGAAAAAATGCATGAATATTACTCAAGCCATCATAAGTACGGATTCAACTTACCTCTATTCCAATCCAGCGCAGTGATCTCATGAGCTATGCGCATCTCCTTGCAGATACTTCATGCATTCTACTTTGCCAGTTCTCTAGTCCTGCATCTGATTCAAATATGCAAGAATTGTCACATAGCCAACTCAATGTGCCATCATTAGTGGGATTGATTTAGTCTTCCTGATTTACCTTCATCGTGTAGATGTGATCCAGAGCTTGAGTTCCACATTCTTCTCTTAATGGTTAAGTGTATCTAGGTCCTTGTGAAGGATCCAAGGGTGCAATGACCCTGATATCTAATCCTTCGAATATCATTTGCTTCTTTTTCAAGTTGATAATCACGAGGTTATCAATTTCCCAATCTATCGCCAATAGTGAGGGATATGGATTTCTATCATCTACGATCTCAATCACTTCAAAGTCTACTCTAGTTCGCACTCCATCAATGTCAACAACAAGATTTGCTAACCTCCCAAAGGGTAGAACCTTTTGCTAATTGGCTAGCCTCAACTGTATCGGTGACCATGTTAACTTTGACTTCCCCATTTGTTCCCATGACTACTTTGTCAGGACATTTACTTCTGAGCCTAAGTCAAGGATAATCTCATTCATTTCAAAATCTCCAATCTGCGCATTTAGTCTCATTTCTCTTCCGGTTCTATTATGATTCTTAAAGTGGTTAACCACTCTATGTGCTTCAGTTAGTACATTACGATGCTCGTAATGACACAATAGGTTCTCTATTTCTTCCAAATCATTTTTGTGCTTTAACAACTTTATGCAGCTCTATAAAAGTTGCGTAACATGGCTCATCATGTCTGCTGTAGTGTGTGACTGATCATACGAAGCTGGCATATCCATAATAGGTGCTGTCTCACTTCGTAGCTTGATTCTTGGAGTTAACGGTTCTGATTCTTTGAATTTTTCTCTTGCTTCCATGAAGACTTATTTTTCTCTGTCCAGCTAGAAAGTAGCTGTTTTTCCAGTCACTTTTCTTATCCAAGCCCCTTTAGTAGGATTCTTCCCAGCTTGGTGATCCTCAGAAGTTGAATCTTCAGTTGTTTGATATCTACCTGTCGTGGCTCCACTTCACATCACAGCATGAATGTTACAATATGTATTCTATTTTCCGGTTGCGATCATCTGTATGTTCTGATTTTGTGATTCCGGTCTTCTCTCTTTCATTTTTCCTTGCAAAACAGGGCATGCCTCAATGACATGTTCAAACGATTTACAATATTTACAAGTAGTACAAGGGTTCATACAATCTCTAGCTAGATGTCCTGGTTGAGCGCAGTTATAACATACAATATGACCTCTTCCTTGTCCTTGTCCAGTGTTTCGTCCTCTTCCTCTGAATCCACCACGTCCTCTATATGTGGATTGGTCATACTATGCATTTTCACTGTTATTCTACGTTTCCCCTTGAACTCCGTAGACATCATGTTTTCTTTCTATCCTGAGGTCATATGCTTTGTAGTTTCTATCATCATGGCCAACTGACTTACAAAATGTGTAGTATATATTTTTTGGTGTTTGCACATACTTCGGAATTAGATAACAATCCTTTGGGCGATGTCCTCTACATCGGCAAATCTCACACCACGGTCCTTTCTATTGATTTAATGTGTTTGGTGATCCACTAGCGATGTAATCCCTAAATATCGGACAGTGTTCTTTGGAGTGACCTTCTCCCTTACACTTTGTACACCAAACTTCTTCCCAGGTTTCTTTACCTTTCTTCATATCTTGGAGTTGTAATGTCAAGTTTGCTAGCTGGGTCTATATTTGGACCATACCTGCACTAGTCTATGCTATACGTGAAGCCTCTAATTTCATCACCATCTCTAGGGCCTCTATTTTTGAAGTAACCTTCTGTTGCATTAACAGTAATCTGATATGGGGCAACAACACGCCTTTGAACCATTCTTGGTGTTGTTGTGGTGCTATGTCAAAGCTGACTAGATCTAAGAGCGCTTTGAATTTTTTATCAAATTCCCATACTGTATCACTCAGTTTTGCTTGATTTGTTTCAGCTCTGTGATTCACTATGATTTTGACTTAGGTTTTTTAAACTCTATGATGAGCATAGTTCTAATCTCCACTGGTGTCCTATTCTGTCAAACAGAGTACTTCATAAACCATGTTAAGGATCTGTCCATGAATGTGGTAACTAGTTGTGCTTGTCTAATAGCATCATCATGTACTTGTTTAACATTCCACACATCTTCACAAAGAAACCAATGTTGCTCTGGGTCTTCAAGACCAATTCCTTTAAATGTAGGAATCTTAATGTCGTCTTTCAGTATCCTTCTAGGAGGCATAGTGTTTTGTGAGGACTTAGGTATACTACTACTTGGAATGTTCTGAGTACTAGATCACTGGTTCCTGCGGTGTTACTACTATTGGTGTTTTATGGGTTAGTAGTATTTTCGTCATCAACTGGAGGTTTATGCAGAGTAATGAGATGATACGTAATTTCTCTAGGCTCTGCGGCACTATCAGACTCAACTTTATATGAGTCTTTGTTACTTTCTAACTCAGTTTCTATAGGGATGCGAGGTCCAGGTTCATGAGACCTCTTCCTAGTGCTAAACTTGTATCTTTTACCACTTCGTAGTGTATAGATATTTTCCTTAATGCCACTATTTGTGTTACTGAACCTTACATATTCAAATCCTAGGAATCTTATTGCATTCTTAAGACACCTTTCTCTGCTAACATCATTTTAATGTATAGATTGATATTTTTTAGGTAGTTACCTCTAAACCCCTTGAATAATTATGCCTCTGCTGCGCTATAAGACTTCAGAGTATCCACATCAAATTCTATAACATATCCTTCTAGTACGTTGTCGAGCCAGAAGTCTACTGCTCTTGATATTGGGATATCCACTGCTTTAAGTGTTTGAATCAGTTATAGAGTCCACACTGTAGGTTCTCCACCTTGAAAGCAGTTTTTCCATTCTGCGAGTCTTGATATCCACTCATGTAGCTCGTTGCTGAAGGATGCGAAGAAGATTTTGTGTATGTCAGAGAAAATATATATTTGTAACCACTCTTCCGTAGATAAGCGCGGATGTCTGTTTTATTTATTTGCAAACTCGTCCCCTGTCTTAGTTACCTAGTTTTGTATCTATATCCACTTGGGATTCCAGTTATCATAGCACATCACCAGTTCAAGCGTGGAAACGAAACCATTTGTTGGCTATGATTTGTTCTTTAGCTTTCTTTTACTGACCCAGGTTCGGTGCAGTTAGGGAACGAACAATGCCACTTCTCCACCGGTCCTTTCGGCAACAACCTATGAATAGGTTGAGGTCTCACTTGAGGCGAAGCTATGGGGGATTACAAAAGTAGGTTTCTGTAACCAGGTGATGCGCGGTTATGGGACTGGCTCTGGCGAAGTTCTCCCCACTTCACATATAACCTTGATGTGATTGCGCATGTATAGGACTACGCACTTCGTAACTACCACAATGCAATATAACAACGCAACTCCAAGATTGAATTTCTAAGCAGTCGCACACATTAAATACTTCGCTGACTTAGTGTTTATCCATACAACTTATGCATTCAATCTACTCAGAATTACTTTCACATTTATTTATACATGTTCAATACTTAACATATTATTCTCACCCACCTTACATGCGAAAATACATATAAAAAAATGAACATACATAGACATAAATAGAGCAATCTCACAGATTCAATCACACAACACGATTATCTACGTGTTTCACCACCCAGGATGGGAGCTACATCCACGGGAACTATTGTTTATATTAATGGGAAGGGTCAACAGTTCCAGTCTGCGCACTTAGCTGCAGACTCTTCTCTCTACAATGGGTCTCTACACACTCAGCTGCAAAGCCTCTTCTCTTTTCTTGCTCTTACAATACTTAGTCTTTCATCAAAACTGGAAAATTACCAAAAGACCAACCCTTCCCTTACAAAATTTCCCTTTTTATAGATCGTGCTCGAAGGTCATGTCTGTAAAATCATTGTGGGCCAAAAATCCCTATGGTACCCAAAACCCCCAAAATGGCGTAGTTACCCCGCTAACCAGGCTTGTCATACTTAACAGCTACTTCATTTGACTTCGATTGCCTTTCTACGCCGCCTCTAGCTCTAACGCTCTTCTAACAGCCACAGCTCTGACTGCGCGGCTCTGACTACACGACTCTGACTGTGCGGCTATGACTACTTATTAACATGTCCCTTTCTGTCACTCTACTTCTTCTCTCATTGTTGTTCTGCCGCTCTACTTCTAACGGTTTCCACCGCCCTGGATGTCTTAGTACTTTGTCTGTACTAAGGAGACAGGTCCCTTTCCTCCAACTCTACGCCTCTCCTTACCCTGGTAACGGGATCTGTAGAGTATTTTACCCAAAATAGGTCGCTGCTAGACCTCACTTCGCTCATACTTCTTGCCAAAAATACTGCTATGCTAGAGCCTCGCTCCACAAGCTCTCTTACCAAAAATTGGTCCACTTGGGCCATGCCCAACAAATGGTACTTTTTTTTTCATAGAATTGACTTTAAATCATTTGTCATTAAGCTACTATACCAGAGACTGTTGATTTTTGTCTAGATCCAAGTAGTAGTTAGCATTTTCAATATCAACATGGATTCACTTTCTTTTGGGTTGATATACTTGAAAATGGAGAATTCTTGCAAGCATATATGTCATTGAGTTTTTCAAATAACTCTAGTTTGTTGTGGGCCTTCTTCAGGTTGTTATTCGTATTCTCCCTCTTTGTAGCCTTGAATTTGCTTCTCAAGGTCATTATAGATGCTTACTTACTTAGGTAGCATTAGAAGCTGACAAACTCAATATTTGGATAGCACAAATGAATTTCCTCCCACACTTTTGATGACCTCAAATTCCCATGGAGTTCTAGTAGAAAGATACTATGACTTATGGAATCTTTTATAGGATGACTGCAACATTGGTAATCTCTACTCTTATGTAAATAATAATACTGAACAAATTTAGAGCATAGACTTCGATACAAATTCCATGGGAATCTTATATTTGTAGCTACAACGACAAACAAATTTGTTACCCTTTCCACTATGTCAATTTAGATAAAGTATGTTACAAATTCCTTGGGACATATTTCAACAACACTTTTAGTACAATTATTCATAGCAAGATTTTGTGAAAAGGGATCTAGGGTTATTAATGTCTCAAAGTATATGATTTTCCTAAAGGACAATTTAGCAGGGGAACTTTGGATGTCCATGTTTTCCAAATATTCTTACAACATTTAGTTAGAATAGTATCTTCCTCAACATGTGGAATTAATTTGAGTAGTTTCTTGATTCAACGACACCTTTGATAATTTGACTATCTCCGAAACAATTAAAAATGTGATTTGTATACACATATCATTGAAATATTTTACATATGGGGTTAAGAAGAATTGACCAGCCACTGAAACATGCGAGAATAGTAGGGGAAATTTGATAGAAAAAGGAGATGACAACCTATTAGATGTTACCAGTTAGGAAGAATATCAATATATGAAAAGTGAGACAATTTAGTAGCAACAATTTTAAATTATTGTTCCATTCAATTAAGAGAAGCTTCACAACTCCATTATTAATTCAGCACCAGGGGAGATTGAAAGCAATGAAAATATTGCAATAATTGGTCACAACACTACATTTTTTGCATAATCATTAAGTACTAGTTAAAAAGAAGAATGGACAAATAATAAATGCAACATATAGATTTAATAAAACATATCCTCTCTTTCCAGTCCTTCCCAGGTTTTATGCCAATGAACTTGAGCAAATTTGGAAGGATTTAGATACTTGGGTACAAAGGCTATTAGAGAGAGAGATAGAGGAAAAATAAAAATAAGAGAATTACATACCCTATTTTCATTGTAGAGGTAGGAATTATCATTCATAATTCTAGTTGAAGTCAAAATTTGTTATATATTTGTATTTTATAAGATGATATCAAAGTAAAATGAAGCAGGAAAGAAAACCACTTAGGCTTTGGAAAAATTGTGGTAATTTGAGGCCATCAGCAATGAAAGAAAAATTTCTTATTATAAAGAATGACATTAAACAAACTTACAACTGCAGTAATGTTTAGATACCATCACTACCAAAATTAAGAAGAACCTTATTTGTGAAGCTGGTAGATGCAAAGACTCCAAGGAAATAGCACACTATAAAGGATGCGACCAAAATTTGCTTGGAAATGGAAAGTGTACAATTACAAGTACCCATCCTATGAAAATATGTGGAGTAAACCTAGGGCCTAAATATGATAGATGTGCCCTCATGCCATTAGCCTCTAACATTTGAAACCTTAGAATATTGGGAAATTTTAATACAATTTCTTGACCTTAGAACTAAGATTCTAATAGATAATTTTCTTTTTCTTTTCTTTTTTGGATCCGCTAGGCAAAAATTTTGAATGGATAGAGACAAACAATCTCCATGCATGAATCTGTTTTTTTATTGAGATTGATGTGTAAGAACTTAACAAGGTTTCACTTGTAGTATACTTTAGCATTTTTCCTTTTTTTTAGCATCAATATTATTTCGATAATGAATGATGGAAGTTATTAATATACTCTTTACTCTTTTGGGATTATAGGATTGGAAAAAAGTAGGAAATTATTATTTCATCACGTGGAGACACTGAGTCCCTCAAACAAAGAAAAAGGTTTCCTAGAGTCAATTTTGGTGAGTGTATTATCTTTTTCCTGCATTTGATATTATTTTGGAATACACCTTTTTTTCATATTTTCCACTGATTTTGGACACTAATATTTGACACCACTTCAACAAGGGTGTTCTGTTTTATGATTTTATCATTTAAATCATTTTTACTTCGAGTGTCTTCTAGGAAATTGTCTTGATATTTGGGATTGTAGTATGTTACTTGGATTGAATTCTTTGTTTTCCTTGAACAAAAAATAGAAAAATTTAGTTATGTACTTCAATTTATTCTAATTCATCTAAAATCTGGTTGGATTGATGGTAATTCATCTAATTTGTACTCTTGTTTACCAGTTTTGATGCAAGATCCAAGACCCTCTTTTGTTTTAATATATTAGTAGATCAAACATCAGGAGGGAATCCATGTTATAAGTGATCCTATTGTAGTGCTTTCCATTAGGTTGATTGGTAGGATAAGTTTGAGTTGTAGTATCTGGCCTTGAGGAGGTCTTTAACTAGAAAGGTTTTTATAGATATGATGGGAACTGCCACTTGGGAACTAGGTAACTTGGGGATGTTGTTGTCCGAGGCTACAAGGGTTTTGTGAAAAACAAATAATTGTTTGTTTATGCTTGCTTCTATAAGTGTTTTTTGACATACTAGCATTATTTTATGCTTATGATAACAATTACTTATGTTGTTTGGGGGAATTTGTATGGAGTGTAACTATTGATTCTCTTCAAGTAGACTGGTTAATAAGATATGGTTGTCATTCTAGTGCTAATTTCAATGTGAATTATAGGGAATGTTTTGAACTTTTCTTGCTCAAGGGATTTTATATGAAGTACCATTGGGAAATAGTTTAGTGTGAATTCCTTCTATGAGTTTGGAGTTTTCTGAATAGTTCTCAAGTTTTTATTTTGGATTTGAATTTTATTTGGCAACAACAATGTGGATCTGAATTTGTATTGTTACATTGCAAATACTAATCACTAATTTTCTGGTAACTTTCGACAATATTTTCAACTTGCTATGAAGTTGTTGTTCCCAAGTTGTATCATCCAAATCCATACTATTACATGGATGGGGCACCCAGAGTCTCATTTTACATTTTACCTTGTATTCAGTGAAAATATATCTTAGGTGAATCATTGGTTTTAATTTAAAGGAACCTTTTTAGTAGTGGTGGTATATCCCAACACTCTATTTTACACTTTCTCTGGTAGTTCCATGCAAAATCTAAATTGATGGATGAAAATAGGAAAATATTTTCAAAGTAGCTGGATTACCCACAGTTGAGAACTGCATGTGAGGATGCAACAACTGTATGTTTGCATATGGTTAGGTTAGAATGTTTTCTATTATCTTCTCTACTATCTGTTACTTGATGAATACTATAATTAGGATGTTTAACAAACAAAACAACAATAGAGATTATTTCTTAGCATGACAACTTGGAAGACAAAACCATTTCCTACCAATAGTACATTCCAAAACAAGTGGAAGAAAATAGCACATAGGTGCAAGTTTTCATAGGGTAAAAGGCCATTCTTGTGGTTGAAATTTGAAATGTCCATCCAAGCAAAATTTGAATTAAAAATATGTACTAAACCAAGAGCTCAATCTTCAATTCTATGGCCTACGAAGACCACTAAACACTAATTCTAAAATTCCAATGTAGAAATATCCTTGGATATGAGTAGTTCCCCATCATTGGAAAGGAATTATGAGCATTTATATTGTCAGTAGAAGTCTCCAACAAAAATAAAGTAAAGCATAGAATGTTATTCGCTAAAACAATCCAAGGATTCTATACATAAATCGACGAGTGTAGTACACCATTGTTTCTTATATTATCACTCTTATAATATGCATACTTGTTATCAGATGCAAAGCCTTGCATTGTAGTATTTTAGATCATTGTTAATTAAAGAGAAGAAACAGTTGTATATGCATGCTTCTTAACATAGCCATATGTTTAACAATATGGAATATACCTAGCATCTATGAAAATTTTTGTCTAAGATTTATATCAGGTTTTCCTTCTCAATTTAGAATAGCCAGAAAGGTGACAAAAAAATTAGGAAGCTAGAACACTTCCCCTGGAAAAATTTGAGGCAAGTTGAGAAACAACAAGTTGGTGAAAGTGCAATAGTCATGTTTTTTTTCCTCAATTGGTCTAGACACTCAACTATCCCATCCATCGTCAAAATTTCTCAATAAAAGTTAGTAGGAACATTCATTATTGGCTTCAATTACAAACTGACTTAAAAAAAAAAAAATTGTAGCTTCGAAGATCAAGGTATATTATCATCTTGTATGTGAGCATTTTAGTTGGGGATTAGAAAATCGAGTGTGTGTAATAGAACTCTAGAAGATTATCAGTTTTTGAACATACATTTCATCCTCCTAAAATTGATTATCCTTTCAACAACACTTAAAATAATTTTATGTCATGCACAATGACACGATATAGAATATCTCCATTCTCCCACTAGGAGTGACTACTTATGGAAAGAGATTGTGACCTTTACAACTGAAGAATGTTTAATTTGAAACTTCCTGTTCAATTTGAAGTGAAACATCCTAAGCTACCTTACAAGACTCCTCAAATTTTTATCTTTTAGAAAATGTGTCTTGTATTTTTTAATGAACACAATTAAGTACAACATAAGATCTACATCATGAGACCAAATATTTAGTATGCATATTTCCCCTCCCTATATAGGAAACAACAACTAGCACATTAAAAGAGTTAAATTTTTATCTTTTAGAAAATGTCTCTTGTATTTTGTTAATGAACATAATTGAGTACACTATAAGATCTACATCATGAGACCAAATCTTGAGTATGTAGATTGACCCTCTCTATATAGGCAAGGACATCTAGCATATGCAGAGATTCTATATGTTTTCCTAAATCGAAGGAAGTTATGGGATAGGGAGGATACATTTTAACATGCGATTTAACTTGATTGGATAAACACTAATGGTATGGGAAAATGTCCAAGAGGAAAATTCTTCCCACTTTAAGATATGTACTATAACTTGTGTGATGTTTTTTCTTTGATGTTTCAAAATTTCACAACGAATCATTTTCTTGTCCTTTATAATACTAGAGATTATTTGACCGGTTGCATTTGAGACTTTTGTTTTACTTGGAATGTTTTGCAATTTAAAAAGACCATCTCATTCAATTTTAGAAAGCAGGTATGGAAGTGGAAAGATTCTATTGAAGCTCTAGTTCAAAATCAATTGGGAGAATCATGAATTTCATGTATCAAGAGCAATACAAAATTGGATTGGAGGATTTGGTATATATGAACGAAACTAAAGACTAGTTGTAGAGCTTGATCGTAATCTATTTGAGTATTTTGACATCAACAAAATGGATTAAAGCTGGTTCCATTATTTACAACATTCAATACTTATCTATTTCTTAGTCCATAAGTCCATGGGATGGGAACATGAGTGTCAAATCTATGTAACCTAGTAACCCATGGAACCTAATTTATTAAAAATTTTGGCATGCATCGATTTCTTTCTTTGGGGATTCCCTAATTGGAATGGAGCATGATTTCTATTGTGCTAGTTTACTAATGTTAATTCTAAATATTATGCAATAAAACAGGACAACTAAAATTAATCTAAGAAAGTATTTGTATTTTTGGAGCTAAAGTCCTAACTCCTGGAATATTTGTAATAATTGTGTTTGAGTTGAATGATAGAGGTGGCTTGTGAAGAATATAGAGTATGGATATCTACTGTATAGTGCATTGTTGCATTATGTTGTTTAATACAATCTAGACAATGCATTTTGGATTGTGATTTACTATGGCCTTTTGGAATTTAAAATTTAGAGAATAAACACGGAAGATAGACTTAATATATGAAAAATTATTTTTTATTCTTGAAGCAAACTTTCGCAATATTGGTAATTTTTGAGATTGGGTAGACAAATTAAGAAATGTGGCCATTTAACATTTAGGTTTATGGAACTAGCCAAGGGTTTAGGAAATTGATGGAAAGTTGTCTTCTTTGTAATATGATGAACCTTGTTATGCACAGGTATCTTATTATCCACTCTGTGTTGTGATAGGTGTTCTCATCCTTTGTTTGTGTGTGCAATATTTCAACCTTTGGGAGAAGTGTTGGATGTTAGGCTTAGATATTTTTAAAAAATTACCGACAATATTTAGACTTAAAAACCCAACTATGTCACTTTTATGAGATGCATACAAACTCATTGTCTTTTATAAGATACTATTTTTGTGATTTTCTTATTAAATTCTTCTTTGTTCAGGCTTTGGTGCAATTTAGTGACCCAAATACAATAACCTCTACAAAAAATGCACTAGACGGAAGACACATTCCAAGGAAAGTGCACTACAACTGTATAATATTCATGATACATTTTGATGTACTGACAATATGTTTCTGTTTCATCTATTTGGGATTAGATATATTCTTCCAGAGCATGTGGGACTGTGTATCTTGAGGATCACATTTTCTACTCGCAATGACTTGAATGTGGAGTTTCAAAGCTATCGGAGTAGGTAAGTGTTGAAATATTGTAAATTCTAAGCATATTCTATTTGTACATTATCCGAAGATGTTTCATTCCTTTGTCGGGACATTATTATATATCCGGAGATGTTTATTCCTCCGTCGGGATGTTGTAACTAGGGTTATTAGACTTCCCTAGTGGGGTCGGCCCTGAGTTAAGTGTTTAGCGGTTATTAGACTCTCCTAGGAGAAGTCGGCCCAGTTAGGGTTAAAAGTCAAGTGAAGTAAAGTATAACTAGAATATGTGTGTTCCTCATTTATCACACTCACTCATTCACTCACTTGTGAATTGTGCATAGGAGAGAGAGAGAGATCTGGGAAGGAGGAGAAGGAGCTCTTGTTTGGGGTTTACGTCTTTTTATTTGTTGGTCATCTATATTGAGGAAAGCTTTGTTGGGTTTTCTACCCATGAGGTTTTCCCAGGATAAATCTGTGTCTATCTTGTGATTGTGTTTCTTTCAATGATCCTTATTATGCTCTTGTTGTGAATTTTATGCTAAACTTAACATGGTATCAGAGCTAGCCTGAATAGGACATCTTTCACAAGGTGAAAATTACCTCTCTCTCCTCCTCCGGTGAAAATTAGGGTTTTTGCAAAAGTTGGAATTTTTGGAATCTCAAAGCATGACTGGATCACGGGGGGTTCACTAGCGAGGCAATATCATATCATGTCCATTCATATTGGGGGTTTGAATACTCCTAAAAAACTCAAAAATATATTGCCTTGTATTAAGGGGTGAGGGGGGGGTTTTAATTTGACATAGTAATATAAATATTGGGGGTTATTTTATTTAGGTGGGATGAGGAATAACCTCCAAATCGTAGGATGTATTCATACCTCCAAAACATGGGCTCAATCCATACCTCCAAATTGCGGGTTGGATTCATACCATTCCTATCACCTACCCAAATTTCTAAACATTATTATTTATTTGCAAAAATACTTTGTGTTAAAATTTATTACAAGTTTTGTAATTATGATCAGTTTTGATCATGGATGAATGTAATTATTGAATATTATTATTTAAATAAATTAATTAGGAGACAAACATTCAGGAGGACTGTTGAATGAGTGTTCATTGACCCACTAGGAGGAATGGAAGCTGTTGGAAGGAAAGGGACACATGGCACTAGTTACATCACACCACTAACTGTTGGTTATGGGACAACTTCCCCTTAGATAGAGCATTATCCCCTAGGTGGAGGGAGTGAGCAGGAAGCTCATTTAATGACCCAGTAACATCTGAAAAGGCCTAGGCAGCCTATAGATGCAAATTCGAATTGGGCAGGCAGCCCTTAATCAACATTTCTACAGAATGTTTTCCTCTTGCAAATCAGGTGATTTCAAGAGAGATTCGAATAAGGGAGATTAGTGGTGATTGAGAACTGAGTTTTTACTTATTATTGAAGAGAAACGGAGTTGTAGGAGCAAGTCTTTTGGACTACTACCTATTGAAGATTCAAAAGATTACTACAAGAACAAGAAGCCCATATTCCCGAAGCTTCTTCCTCCTGGTGGTTCAGCGAACAAGCTCGGGGGTCCTAAGACAGTATTCGACTATTTTTAGGATTTTGGTTGGGTGGAACGGTATTCCTGAGTTGTTTGTTTCCCTACATGTTTAATCAGGTTCTATAATTTCTTCTTATTTGGTTTCTGTTATGTTTTAACAGTATTTTCTGTGTTTTCTGTTTTTAAAAGAAAATATAATCCTAGAATTGTTCTAAGTCTGAATGTTTAAGTTTAATGGCGAAGATGAATTGATAAATCTATATCCCCATTTTTCCACATGCTATTTGGCAGCATCGTACTCTAGTAGAGATATGGAAATTAAAATAGAATAGAAGATAGGAAAATTGTGCCATTGAATTCAATAGCTAGATAATAATATGATATGCATTAGTTTCTGTTCTTAAGTTAACTATTGTAGAGGGTCTGTATAATATTTAATATATATAATATTTTCGCATTTTTATAATAATCAGTCAATTACATAATTCTTGCAATCATCCTACAAATGCATACATTATATCCATGAAAAGTAGATGAATTATACACTGTACATGGTGTTAAGACTGTTAACATTGAATAAAAATATTCTTGATAAGCAGCTGGAAAACAATAGTTTTTCACATAGATATCATATGCATATTTTTCACTCACACACATTTTCATTTTAATTACTACACTAGCATTTTATGTACAGGAAATTATTTTATAGACAGAATTATAGATTACACCGTCTTCATGAATTTCTGCACTATGTATTCATATTTCTTTCATTTTCTATAGTACTGTTGTAATATCTAGAAATGTACAAATGATAAGAATTTACTAAACATAATTAATATTACCATATATTTATTCTTCTTTGGATCTGCTAACATTGGTTGTAATTATTGTAACTCTGAGATTTGTATCAAAAGAGAAACCATAGCTATATTTATATTGTTCATAACAAAACTCTACACTCTTTTCAACCTGAGATCAAAACCAAGCTAGTATCTTAAAACAAATGATCAGATTACCACTTCAACAAAACACGAATTAGGGTTTTACCCTATTCATTTTCATTGCAAAATATTACTGAGTTATTGGTTCAATTTTCTACTCTATTGTTCAAACACCAACAAATAGAAATATACTTTATCAATCTACAGTTTTAAATCAAACCACACAGACTTACGAAGGGTTCAACATCTTAACATTGAAGCTTATTTACACGGAGTCCTTATTCTTTAACAAGTTATCCAAACCCTAATCTAGCTCGATAAACATTTTAGTAAACCTTAAGCATGAATACGATTTTTAAATATCAACTTACAGTTTCCAAACTAACAAACCAGATAGCTATACAAATGTTTTAAATCATACAATGTATTACAAACAGAGTATTATTCTTACACATAGATTAAGCCCTCGACTCTCTGTCTTATGGTCACAAAAATTTCAGAAGACAAGTCGAATATCATGACAACCACAACATTACCACAGAATAACTTCTAAAACAAAGACGAAGCTCGAGCAACATTTATATTCTACTTTTAACAAAGAAACGAAGTTACACAGGGTTTATCCCAAAATTTTCCAATAGACAGGAGAGCCCAAACATTTAAATCGACGAGCTAAATCTCCAGTCGACAAACAACAAGTTTGAAAAATACAACACCGAAGTATCACTGTCAACAATCATGTTTCGAAGACTTCGCAAACCACCTTCAATGACAGAGCCACGGCACAGACGAAGGGCACTGCGAGGGTATGGAAGAACCGAATCTTACCGGGTAAGAGTGCGAGGCTTCCCTTTCACCATACCCTAGACAGACTTCCTATTAACACCCTGCGACTGACATTAAAATCGAGATAGACATCTGATACTTTTGTAAACCGATTTTTGAAATGCAAATAGCTTGTTAAAAATGAAAGCTTACCTCCATAGCTTGACGAGGACATTGTCATGAATGACACCAAAGAGCCATTATTCATTCCCAAACTGTGTACATTCTCTCATTCCACTCTTGTTTATCTCTGCAGTATTAAAACACAAAAACTATAGCCTTCGAACCAGAGAGTCTAGCTTTTCAAAAATAATTCACCATCACAGTAAAGAAACCTGCAACGTCAACTTAAGGAGAAGATATTGGGTTCGAAACCCTTGCAAACTTCCTACCCAGACTTTGGCATCCTGTCGGCCAACCCAGCCGAAAAAATAGCACAATGAATCAATTTCTTCAAGTCTTAACTCTTTTTCCACGATAGATATTAGGGTTTCATCCGACGGTCTAGGTTCATCACCATCGACGGTCTCTACAGTGCTAGCAAAATAAGCTTTGGTATAAACAACGCCCACAATAAATACCAAACCTACCTTATAGGTTGACAACGCCACCATGGCACACAATGGAGTATGCACAACTAATGCATGGTGTATTGATCCTACACATCGACGAGTTTGGAGACAAACATATCTACCTGAACAATGGACATTCAACTCAGCAGAGACAAGACACCGAGCTTTTAATATAGGATCAATACATGATCTCTACCACAGCTCGAGACCGACGCTATTAAATGAACCAGCAACCTACCAAGTTTCATTTTAAATGCCTGTCAGAATCCTCGACATGACTCCCAAACCCTGCATTAAATTCGCCACAGTGTTATAACCACTATGCAAAGAATTCGCTATATTATTGCACGTTATGATTATAGTCTCGATATAAAACAATGAAATAATGAATTACCCACTATTTATATAGTTGAGGGATATTCAAATGTTTGCTCTTTATTATATTGAGTTTCGATATGAATCTCTAATGTGGATAATAAATCACAAATCGATATAGTTATATAACTATATACATAGGATTTAAATAGACCACGATATGGAATAATAGTTAATAGTTTAAAGTCTTAAGTTGAAATAATAGTTAATCTATTGTGTAAATATTTGTTATTCATTGTTACAAATGCCTAGTCCTTGGAAAGGACTATTTTTTATTATTAAGACCTAAATAATTATAGTAGAGAATAGGAATGGTTAACCATAAGCCTTTAAGTTAATTAAAAGTGTTGTATAAAACTCACATACAAATATGCTATCACATATAGTTTGGTATCTTGGGATATTAAGTTCTCCGGATTCCTATCCACTTTTGGTATTGTACTATCCTAGTACTACTAATTAAATGACGACAACAAAGCAACCCATACAATAGCGACAACAAAACAACTAATACAATGACGATGACAAAGAAGCTAATACAATGACGACAACAAAGCAGCTAATACAATGACAACGACAAAGCAGCTAGCACAATGACGACAACAGAACCAACTAGTATAATGACGACTATAGTGACGATGTTGATACAAGACTAACCTTGGAAAGTTGAAGAGCAAGCACATGAACCGTACCTGTATGCTTTTACATTTGCAACAGTCTCTATTGATTCTATTTTATTTTCATACGATGAAGTTGAATTCATGCTAATTGGAATTTATTTGCAATCATGAAACTTCTTACCTATTGTCTGCACATAGAACAGGTACAATGTTTTAGCATTATAGCTAAGTAAGCTTCGGGGTCTCTCATAGGACTCCCTTGAGTACCAAAGAAGCAAACTGTCAGTATCATCTCAAAGAAATAGTACTACATCACACTTCTAACCTAACATTCCATTATTACATATTTCATACATTGTATTGCTTTAAAAAGTGTCGCATCAAAAGTCTAATCTAACCATGCAGTTGACTATCTTAATGAGAAGGGATACGAATGTAATTAAGTTGTCACTGTCTTATTAGTTTCTTCAAAAAATATATATTGGTGTTTAGTACAAACAGTTGTTAGTTAACATTGTTACACTCAACAATTGTTATCTTCCACAATTATAAATTATTATAAATTATGCTAGTATTGCCGTTAATAAAAATTTTAAATTTTTACGAAAATATGGGATGTGACAATTCCAATTTTTTTCTAAGGAATAACCTCCAAATCATGGGCTAGATTCATAACTCCAAATCATGGGATGGATTCATATTAGTCTTAACTGCTACTAAGGAATAACCTCCAAATTGTGGGTTGGATTTTTAGAATAATTTTCTTCATGAATGGGATTTATCTAAGCTTTTGTTGGCCCCAGGGCCATGAAAATGGGTAATAGAAAAAGAAAATAAAAAAATTCATAAATGTGATCTTTCCCTTGATGAGACGTGCTCTTAAATTCCAAGTCAATTGTGCCTCCATCCATAAAGGTGATCTGTCCTTTTAAATTCCTAGTGTTTTTTGAATAATTTAATGTGATTTTTGCCTCCATTCGGTTGTTGAGGTTCACATTTTTCTACGCAATAAATTTTCCCATCCATATTTTATCACTCATTGAATTACTCATGGGGCCTTCATAGTTTTCTGTTTATTTTATACCACTTGCATTCCAACCAGGAAGGAAATGTTCAGGAAACTCCTTTTCCATAGTTTTTTTTTATATTTATATCGAATTCTGGTGCTCCTCCATGCATCTACCACGTAGATGCGTAAATTGACCTATAGAAAGTTTTAGCAGGTTTAAATTTTCTACTCAGTTGCATCGAACTCAACAATTGAACTTATTTTTTCATTTTTACATGAAGCCCGATTTACATTTTTCTTGGCTGTTACAAATTAAACAAAAAAAACAAAACAAAAACAATCATCCTCTAAAATCATGTCTCCCTAAAAGAAAAATATTTTTATGCACTTAACGGCCAATTCATGTATAATAAATAAAAAAGAAAAAAAGAAAAAACATTTTCCATCTCTTAGATATCTGCATACCTTCTTTTGTATTTGCTCTTAAACATCATTATATACTTTTCTTTTGCATAAAAAACAAAAACAAGAGAGGATTGGGAGAACTCCAATGTTCAATGGTTGTTTCAATCAAACTTTGCTCCACGATAACCAACAAAAGTGAGATCAATCTTTATTGGCTCACTGGAACCGAGAAAAGTTAGATCAATATTTCTTGACTAATAATTTTTTCAACTTTTTGTATTCTTCTTTAACATTTTCACATTGTAAGTTAGTAATAGTTGTTAGATTGAGTTATATTTGGCACATTCATAATTGTAATTTCAATCTTATATACAAGGAATTCATCTTAACATAGTATTGAAACTAACATGAACATAGGTGAAAATATAAATCCTTATTTACATACACTACGTGTTATCGTTAACATGAAATGGTATCATATAAGTTTCGCCATCTCTATATCTTTATAAATATTGCATGCTTGAAACTTAAGAATGGAGACTTTTCACTCTCCTGTAAAGATAAAAAAACTAAATATAACCCAAGAAAAGGTAACTAAATGTTGTTAATTCCCTTTCTTGCAAGAATAAAGGTAGAGGAAGTCGAGGCAATTCATTGCATCTTGTGAATGACCCAAATCCAAGCTATGCATATGATCATATGGTGTTATTGGAAAGTAAGAGGAATTTTTCTATGTTCATCTGGGTTCAAACATCAATGATGTTTCTTTGGATAAGAAGGTAGGGAAGTCCATCCATGAAAGGGTTTCAATTTTGCATTTTTATGGAGTTTAATTTATTAAGCCTCTTATAAAAAACATGATCTCTCTATGGCTATACATGTATTTACATGATATAAAATTGGTAGATTGGCAAGCTGTGGTGTGAAACATCTACAATTCTCATATTTTCTAAGCATTGCACTCACTATTGGACTGTCAGTCTTTTACATTCTTTATTACATTGATCTCTTGACCAAGTTTCCTTTTATGCATTTTTCCTTCCCCATTACTATTTCGTTGGGTCTTCCACTATCTAATGCTACAAATTGATCAGTTTCCCCTACAATCCCGATTGGATCATTATTAGCATTATACTATTATTTTATTTATCATCTTGTTTGCTTATACTAAGATGCATTAGGAATCTTGTTTGTTACAACTTGATAATACGATATAAATGGGGTATTACAAATGGGTTGATAAAAATGGATACTTGCAATATTTGGTGGAACAAGGGGTTTTCTTAATTGGAATGGCATATTGGTAGGGGGATTCAATAATACAATTTTAGGAGGCATTTTCCAATATTTAGTGAAATTAGGGATATTCTTTAATATCCTGTGAACGATCGTGCTATGTAACAAGTTCACTGAGTGAACCCCCCATGGGTTGGATGCTCCTCCTCAAAAGCGAAATTTTGAGCCCTAGATCGAACTTTTTGAGTGGGTATATCTTAGGGAAAGTCAAACCCTAGTTTGACTTCTCGACTAGAAAACTAGAAAACCAGAAAACAAGTGAGCCAGAAAAACTGAGAACCTGTGTACCAGTGAACCAGAAAACTGGTGAACTTGAAAAGCTGTGAACTTGTACACCAGTGAACCAGAAAAGTTGTGAACCTCTGCACCAGTAAACCAGAAAAGTTGCACACCAGTGAACCAGTAAACTAGTAAACCAGAAAATCTATTGCAGATCCGAATTTTGTTGGTCAAGTTTGAAGGGTGAAAAGTTGAAGTTTTCAGAAATCAAGTACACCAGTCAACTCAACTCAGTCAAGCACATCTCCTAGTAAGGTCAGTTTTACATTTTAAGAATTTTCAATTTTTGGTGACCTCCTGGATAAGATGGCCCCAAGCACTAAGCTTGAGGATAAGCTAGAGGGTATAGAGAATTTTTGGGCATGAAAATATAGGATTGGTCTCATCCTTGAAGAGAATGATCTTTCCCAATACATCAAAGAGGAGGTTGCAGAACTTGCAGAAGATGAAACTAAAGAGAAGTAAAAGAAGGATATGATTAGGGAAAAGAGAATCATTGTTGATTCTATCAAAGATCACTTGATCCCTCAAGTGTCGTCCAAGAAGACCTTGAAGGAAATGTATGATGCCCTAGCCATAATGTATGAAGGAAGGAACATCAAGATGAAGATGAACCTGAGAGCTCAATTGAAGAGCACTAAGATGAATCAAGGAGAATCTATTCAAGATTAATTCACAAGGGTCTCCTAGTTCAAGGAATAGATAGAATCCGTTGGAGACTCCCTTGATGAAGATGAACTAGTCATGACTACTCTCAGTGGTCTTAGTAGACCTTGGGATTCATTAATCTAGACCATGTGTGCCAGAAAGGAAAGCATGAAGTTTGATATTGTATGGGAGGATTGCATTCAAGAAGATGCTAGAGTAGCCAATAGAAAGGCCCTACTCAACGAAGATAATCAAGCATTATCTACCCATACCAAAAGAAGAAGGAATCAATCCAACATCAAGAAGGAAAGTCACAAGGAGTCTCAACCTCCACAAAGGTTTCAAAAGAAAAAAAGAACCATTCCATAAATAAATTACTCTTCATTCCAATGTTTCATTTGTCACAAAATAGGACACATTGCTAGGGATTGTACTTCAAGGAAGAAGAAGAAGAGTTTCCACCACATAAGACATCAATCACATCTAGCAAAATATGATAGTGAAGAAGAAGAGGATGAAGAACCTCCCAGGAAGAAAGCAAAGGAAGAAATCGAAGAATATGTCCTGTGATAGTGGTGCTTCAAAGCACATGATGGGATGGAATAAGACTCTCTCTAGTTTAGAAGAAAGGGATTCCCCTCACAAATCTCTCTAGGAGAATAGGAGAAGCAACATACAAGATTGGTTCAGAAACTCTGATGATGATTAGAAGACTAGGATCAAAAGGAGATCCTACAAAATAAACAAAGATAAGTATTTGAATTGTCATTTTTGTTTAAATGATAGTATCCAGTTGTATACATATGTATTAGGATATTTGCAGTGTTATGCATGTGATAGGTAAGTAGCCTATGGTACTATACAACATTCCATTGCTACTTATCTAGAGTGAAACCTCTTTGCTGACATATTGGGAGTAGTGCACACTCTTAATAATGTCATGGTAGAGATGGAAGGAATATAGAAAGTTACCATATGAATGTGGGATATGGATGAATGTTATAGAATTGGCTAAGATAGTATGACTTATGTTTTTATGCATTTATTTGGAAACTATGAGATGTTTCTAACCATACTATTGAATTTGACTTGTAAGAAGTATCATACAACGATCACGTACAAATGAAGAATGATGATACTTGTTCCATAGAACAAGTGACAATGATTAAACTATTCAAAAATCCAGAAGAAGTGTTCATAGGGAAGAAGCATGAGGTAAGCCACCTCAAGATATTTGGGTGCCCCTTATATGTCCACATACCAAAAGAGAAGAGAACTAAGCTGGACCCTTCCGGAAAGAAGGGAATATTTTTTGGATATTGTGGAGCATCCAAGGCATTCAGAATATACATCCCAAGATTCCATCTCATGGAAATTAGTAGAGATGTAACATTTGATGAAAAAGATGCTCTCAAAAGATCTAGAAAGAGCCAGTGTGAAGAAGTATATGAAGAAGATATACCTCCTAGAAATACAGAATTTGTTTCCTTCCCTAAAGAAGAAACACCAGAAGGCCATGATATGATAGAACCTCAAGAACCCCCACCTATGAACATATCGCGGAAGAGAAATCCAGCATGGGAAAGATAAATTATACAAGAAGCAGAAAGATATGGAGCTCCAGAAGGCTCCACTATAGCAAGCAAAAACCAAAGCCATTTTCCAGCTATGTGGCTTTGATGTGTGATCTTGTAGATCAAGAACCTACCAGTTATGAAGAAGCAGTTCATAATAAAGGATGTGTAGAATAAATGATTGAGGAATACTATTCAATAATGAAGAATGATGTTTAGGATGTAGTTCCCAAACCAAAAGACAAAAGTGTGGTATCCTCCAAGTGGATATACAAGATAAAGCATGTTGTGGATGGTAGCATTGAAAAGTATAAGGAAATATTTGTGGCTAGAGTATTTTCTCAGAAAGAGGGAATTGACTATGAAGAAACATTTGCACCAGTTGCAAGGTACACTTCCATTAGAACCATCATGGAACTTGCATCCATGATGAAGTGGAGATTACACCATATAGATGTGAAGACAACCTTCCTGAATGGTGTGATTGAGGAAGAAGTGTACATAGAACAACCAGAAGGATTTGAGGTTGAATATAGAAGAACTCACGTATGTAAGTTGAAGAAAGCTCCGTACGAGTTGAAACAAGCTCCTAGAGCTTGGTATAGAAGAATTGAGAGCTTCTTGACAAGCTTGGGATTTACCAAAAGTAAAGTTGATACTAACCTTTAACTTAAGGTTATGGATGATGAACCTATCATACGATTACTATATGTGGATGATCTATTTCTGACAAGAAATGAGAAACAAATCATCAAAAGCAAGCTAAAGAATTTGAGATGAAAGATCTCGGATTGATGCATTACTTCCTAGGTCTGGAAGTATGGCAAGGCCTAGAAGGAATCTTTATCAACTAGGGAAAGTATGCTATGGAAATCTTAAAAAGATTTGTGATGTTGGAATGTTAATCCATGGCCACTCCCATGGATACCAACTTGAATTTGTTGGCTGATGAATCGTTAGAATTAGTGGATATGACTCAGTAGAGACAAATTATTGGGTTGCTAATGTATCTGACGAATACCAGGCTAGATATATGCTTTGCTATGAACACAATGATTCAATATCTAGTTGAGCCTAGACATATTCACCTGATAGCTGCAAAGCATGTGATCAGGTACCTAAAAGGTACGATAGACTTTGGACTATATTATCTCAGAGATAATGATTTCAGATTGTATGGTTATACAGATGCATATTGGGTTGGAAGTATCTCAGACAGAAAGAGCACATCGGGGGATCTTATTGTCTAGGATCTGCTATGATCTCATGGTTTAGCATGAAGCAGTCTAGTGTGGCTCTCAACACAGCTAAAGCAGAATATATAGCAGCTTTCTCTGCTAGTTTTGTAGCCATATGGCTTCGGAAGTTGTTATCAGGACTATTTGACTTAGAGATGGATCCCACTGTGATCTTGTGTGACAACCAGAGTTGTATCAAGATGACAGAAAATCCAATGTTCCATGATAAGTCAAAGCACATAGAGATATGATATTTCTATATACGAAATATGGTGCAGAAATGAGCTATAAAGCTCGAGTATGTGAGCACCGATGAGAAAGTTGCTAATGTATTGACCAAACCTTTGTCTCGAGTAAAGTTTGAGTATTTTCGAGACAAGCTTGGTGTAGTTCAAAAGGACCCTCCATGAAAGGGGGAGTGATGTGGTCAATGATCATATTTGGATACTAGTATCGATGATGAGGATACCTGTATTGATGATAAGGATACCTATATTGATGAGGTGGATACTTGTATCGATGATGAGGATACCTGTATCGATGATGAGGTTACCTTTTTCGACGATGAGGTCAATGATGAGGATATCTGTACCGATGATGAGGTTGATGAAGTGATACTTAGAATTTGTCTAAGAGGACTAGTCGAATTGCATCGTCCTTCAAATTATGTGCTAAAGTGATAGGGATTGATTATCCCATACATATATTTGGATTGCATCGTCCTTGGACTTATGTCCTAAAGTGATAAGGATTGATCATTCTGTAAATAGATTTGGATTGCATCATCCCTAGACATGTTATGGTTTCTTAAATTGATAGGGATTGATCATCCCATAATTGGATTAGGATTGATCATCCTTAGAACAGTGATCCCGTAATTTCGAAAGGAAGCATAGTCTTAAATGTTGATCGTTGAATTGTGGTGGGATTGATCATCCCTAGACAGTGATCCCATAATTTCGAAAGGAAGGATAGTCTTAAATATTGATCCTTAGACTAGAATCCCATAATTCCTAAAGAAAGGATTGTCTAAGATGTGAGTAGTGGACAAGGATCCCATAATTCCAAAAGGAAGGATCGTCCAAATGTGGTAGCTCCATAAACACTAGGTCCCGTAATTCCGAAAGGAAGGATTGTTTGAGCATCACCAGTGTTGATGGACTAGAATCCCGTAATTCTGAAAGGAAGGATTGTCCATGATACCGTAATTCTGAAAGGAAGGATAACCAGAATTGATGGACTAGAATCCCATAATTCCAAAAGGAAGGATTTTCCATGATCCCATAATTCCAAAAGGAAGGATCACCAGAGTTAATGGACTAGAATAATTCTAAAAGGAAGGATTGTCCATGATCCCATAATTTCGAAAGGTAGGACTGTCCATGATCCCGTAATTCCGAAAGGAAGGATCATGTGTGTTGCAAATTATGATGCTTTGGATCAAGAGATCCATACGATGAGGCTGTTGATCGAAAGATATAGATGTTGATGCTGTTGATCGAGAGATCCAGACGATGAGGCTATTGATCAAGATATCTAGATGATACTATTGATCAGGAGATACAAATGATGAGGCTGTTGATCGAGAGATCTAGATGATGCCATTGATCAGAAGATCCAGATGATGATGCTATTGATCGAGAGATCCAGATGATGTTGTTGATCGGAAGATCCAGATGAAGTTGCTGTTGCAGTTGATCAAGTGTTGCATGAGATGAAGACTCAGTACTAACGATGTTGATGTTCCAATATTGATTATGTTCCAGTAACTGTTTGAGTTGTTGATGATGATTGAAGAAAGATTCCAATGATTTATAGATGTATCATGCATGATGATGATGACTCCTTGCTCCTGCAGATGTTGTTAGAATATCCTTCTCATTAAGGGAGAGTGTTGAAATATTGTAACTTCTAAGAATATTCTATTTGTACTTTATCTGGAGATGTTTCATTCCTCCGTCGGGACATTATTATATATCTGGAGATGTTTATTCCTCCATCGAGATGTTGTAACTAGGGTTATTAGACTTCCCTAGTGGGGTCGGCCCTAAGTTAAGTGTTTAGGGGTTATTAAACTCTCCTAGGAGAAGTTAGCCCTGTTAGGGTTAAAAGTCAAATGAAGTAAAGTATAAATAGAGGATGTGTGTTCCTCATTTATCACACTCACTCACTCTTCACTCACTTGTGAATTGCGCATATAAGAGAGAGAAATCTACGAAGGAGGAGAAGGAGCTCTTGTTTGGGGTTTACATCTTTGTATTTGTTGGTCATCTATATTGAGGAAAGCTTTGCTGGGTTTTCTACCCCATGAGGGTTTCTGAGGATAAATCTGTGTCTATCTTGTGATTGTATTTTTTTCAGTGATCCTTATTATGCTCATGTTGTGAATTTAATGCTAAACTTAACAGTAAGAAGAAACTCCAATGGCATTATCTCAATGGATACAATGTGAATGCCTTAAATGTTTTTTTCTTTTTTTCTTGAAGTATATGCTACATGATGTATGCATGATTATCTCTTAGTTGACAATAACATTTTAACTAGTTTGAAGTTTTGAACATGTTTGATAAACATGTATTTTCATATAAGTAGAGGCTTCTATAATCCATCATGATAGGTCTGTTAAGATTTAATATGATAAGACAGAAAATAGCAGCATTACATTCTATTTCACAATAATAGCATATACAGGATCACTGAAGAAACAACAAGCACAACATAAACACAAGAGACAGAGATTTATCCTGGGAAACCCTCATGGGGTAGAAAACCCAGCAAAGCTTCCTCAATATAGATGACCAGCAATATACAAAGATGAAACCCTGAGACATGATCTCCTCCTCCACAGTAGCAGACCTCTCCTCCACAAGTGCGCTATCCTCAAGTGAGTGAGTGTGTCAAATGAGGAACACACCTCCTCTATTTATACACTACTCTGACATATCTTTTACACAAGTACATGTAGGCTCGTATTTAACCAATGGGTTAAATACCCCACTACAACTAACTGGGCCGACCCCTCTAGGGTGGTCTAATAACCCTTTGACCCACATAACACATACAGGGCCGACCCCCACTAGGGAAGTCTAATAACCCGAGTTACCACATTCCGACGGAGGAATAAACATCTCCGGATATACAATAAGATCTTCACGGAGGAATGAAATATCTCCGGAATAATAAAGTACAAATATAATATTCTTTGAAGTTACAATATCTCAACAAGGTCTCAACTCTATCAACATAAACTAGTATTTAATAGCATATATTAACAAATTATAGGTTGCAATCAGTTTTACACTTTGTATAATCTCTTGGTTACATAATATCAATATTGTTAAATTATTACCTTGATCAGTCTTAGCTCTAGCAACTATCTCTAGGTTAATTTAAATTATTTACATAGATATGAACTTGTAACTGATTAATTAATAACGATGTCACCTGGAATGGGTCATGCGTATGAGTTTTGGAAATTATGCTTTCAAAATTTTAGTAAAAGAGGAAATGATGAAATATACATTGATTGTCCATAAAGACATTGACATATAAATAGTTTAGAGTGCCACAACACTATTTGTATCCTTTCTTATTCCAAAATATTTATTATTTATAGTGCTCCTACGAGCTTATTTTGGTTCAAGTTTTTAATATCTTCGCAATTTCTCACTTTGATACTCTTATGGATATGATGAACTTGAAGCCTTCAGGATTAGCTTTTTAGGTTAATCTTCATAATAATAACCAAGGGTTTGAGATATTTTGACATAGGTTTAAGCATTAGACTATTATCTTTTCCATGGAAAGGTTGTGTATTTTAAAGCCAGAGTAATGGATATTTATTTTTAGTTCCAAGTTTAAATTCATTATAGGATTTGAATTGGCTATTTAATTTGTATTAGTTGTGTTAAAATTAATTTTGCGAATCTATAAGCAGGGAACCTCTATAATATTCAATCGATGGAGAGAATCCCGCTCAAATTCATGGTTTTAATTGGATAGAAGCTTAGTTTTCTTTTCTTTCATCCTTTGTCTCTTCAGCTCCCAGAGTTATGAGAGAGAAAATAAAGATAAGTCAAGGTCCTTTCGCATCCATTGTTTCTGCACCTTCAAGCTTCTTCATCATGGAGTGTTCAAAGGATTCTAGGCCATAAATTCCACCAGGGTAAGATTTGTTTATTATCAATGCATTGCATTGATCTTCCTTCTTTCCAAAGTAATGTTAGAAACCTTTGAGATGTTATTCCATAGATAACAACTTTTTTTCTTGTCCATGTGTTACTGCAAGAAAATATGGCAAAAGAAGAAATATCCCATTCTTGACCTAGATTATGGTTCAAAAAGACCTTACTCTCACCATATTTTCTTCTATAGTATTTATAGAGATGGTAGTCCAACACCAAAAGATTCAAGAAACCAAGACGAAAATAAAACTTCTATGAATCGTAATAATAAAACCAATATTGATCATTTATTTTAAATTTTAATCTCAACAACCACTCTAGGTTCTAGGGAACAACTTGCTATTGCATAGTTTGCAAAATCTCTTTTGATCATACAAAAGGTGATGAAGTAACTCCTAACTCTATTCAGTTTTTTCTAGGTTGGAAACAATTTTGGTTCACAATCTTAATCATATTCTCAACTATCTGTATCTCTATTTTGTTCATGAAATTCAAGTTTTTTCAATGAATGCTACAAAAGATTCCACAAAACTAGTTTTTAACTTCGTGCTTACCATCACTGTGCTCAGATAAAGGATGACAAAAAACATCTATCATAGAATGAAGAATTCAATAATTTGTTTGCCTTAATTAGTAATTATGTATTTGCAAATATTTAGCTAGTAGATACTTTGTGGATCATTAACAAAAAAAATTGTTGTTTAGGTTCCTAGTTGTAACTTTGATTCAATGTGAAATTTGATTCTTCTTTTTAAGGGTGTTAGCTCAATGGAAAGGCACCTTCCTTTCATATAGGAGGTTGGTGGTTTGATTCCTCCATGCCCTATCTACAAAAAATAATGACTAATTAAATGACTAGTTAACAACAATCAATGACTAAATAAATAACCAATTAACAACAATCAATGAATAAGTAAATGACCAGAAATGACCAGTTAACATCAATTAATGACTAAAACAATGACTAAATATACAACCAAACTGAACAATTAGAACAACTAATAAATTACTAAAAAAAATTAGTCATGTATTTACTAGTGTTATAACTCACTCGCAATAAATGGCTACTAGTCATGTAACTAAAATTAGTCACTTATATTCAATTTTTAGTAATTTTTTTAGTCATTTATCTCACTTTTTCTACTAGTGGATTGCATATTCTAGTTACAGAGGACATCATAGCTTGAGTGACAGGACTCCCATAGCAAGGAGGGAAAATCCCCTCGTTCATGCTTCATAGAAGAATTCTTGAGATGAGAGACTATAGCCGAAAAGGTAAGGGGTTTGAACGCAAATCCTTACATAGTCCTTGGGAAAAAATAGCCTTCCTTGTGCAAAAATACATTACTTGCAAGGGTCATTTTAAATTTGTTTTGGATAACATTTCAGGCTACTCTCCCAACTATGGCATTACAGTTTGCTCAACACGCCCTAATTTCTTTTGGTTCCTTTAAACTCATTGTGCCATCCCCTATAAGCATTTGAATTACTTTTCTTATTATTTTTTTCTAATTTTTAGAACTTAAGAATTTTTTTTATAAATTATGACCATGGGTCAACATTCTAGATACAATTGAAAAAAGTATTCTATTTTATTTACTAAAGAAGGAGACAGTTGATACACCTGTTAAAGAGGGATTACTACACCACAAGGGATTAACAAGTGGCAGTAGGAATAAAACACATGGACGAGAGATATGTTTCTCCCAACGGTCATATTAGACAAGATCCACCAAATCAGGAGGTGTAATCTAAAGACTGTAGTGGGATATTGTGGAAAACATTCTTGGGAAAACTATAAGAAGGAGACACCAAGGAAAAATACCGGACGTTGTGGAAAACATTCTTGGGAAAACTATAAGAAGGAGACACCAAGGAAAAATACAGGACGTTATGTGGTGTGGGAAACGTGCTTGCTATGAATTATTTCATGACAAGTTGAATTCTAGAAAATTCCACATGAGGTCTGTTACAAGTTCCTAGATGGAACTTGCATTTTAGATATGTTATCCTGCATGTGTTAAATCTATATTGGAGTAGTAGTGGCTCGAGGGTGGATCGGGACAAGTGACTTTGGGTGTTCTGATCCTATGGCTGTGAGGAATAGGTGTATCGGCTATGTTTTTCAATATATGATTATCTAACCCTGACTCAATCATTTTATTTTATTGGGACAATTATGATCATTATGTTATTTTTCTCTTACTATACAGTGCTACGTTAAACTGCACAATTTCTAGAGCATGATTCAAACATATTCAGGTAGAAGCAATCTAAATAGTAAGCTATTTGTTTTTCTGAATAAAGGATTTGCAATCTAGATGTTAATCTATTTGTTTTTTTGAATAAAGGATTTGATAAATTGTCATTTATTCCGAAAATCTGGAGAAACAGGTTGCAGAGTTTAATAATCTTTCTGACTGAAAAATCTACGAATAATACGATTTTCCAAGTCAAGGTTAAATTATTTTTAATGTTTTATTTATTCATTCACGTAAATCCATGAAAGAATACAAATGTGAATTTTAACACACTGCATCAAATAGAGGCAAAGGGATGAAAACATCTATACACATTTTATTTGAATTACTGAGTATAAAAACATCTATAATAATCTACCAAATATTTACTGAGTATAAATTAATATAAAGTCACCATTCTTTCTCATATGACAATCGAAGGACTGGACAACAATTTTTATACTTAACTCTGCTAAATTTGGATACTAGCCGTAATGGCCGTGTTGTTTTTCCACAAAAATAATAATAATACATTTAAAAATACATCCTCAGTATCTGTGATAGAAGTGAGCCGTAAGGGATAGATTTTCCAAATACATCAAACAGAGCTGAGAGGATCAAAATAAAAAGAAACAAAAAATAAATTAAATAACATACAAAGCCACAAGGTATCATATGTGCTAATGCTGGCTGAACGACACTTTGGAAAACAAACTAAGTCAATGGATGCAAGCATACATTAAATACGTAGGGTTAAAATGTTTTTCTCTGTATTAAATATATTTTCTTTTTACAAGGAGATAACAATAGCATAGTGTTATGCTCTAAAATATTTAGTTATAGTAAAAACCCATAGGGTTTAAAGACTCTTTTGGACATCCTCCTTTTGACTAGTGAGTATAAGGACCCATCTACCCTTCAGGTCGAATCCACTGGCACCGCCATTGCTGTAGCTTAACTTCCCCAAGAAAAGGGAACAATGGAGGCATACCTGGGAGACCTTGTGATTTTAAAACCCAACGCCGCTTTTGGTTTTCGCTAGAATGTTTCCAACCTGAAAACAAACAACAACTCTTACCCTCCCCTTTAGCTTACAAAATACTATGGAATGTTTTCTTCTCCTTTCTTACCGTTATTTGGTTCGAATCCCTCGCATACAGAGTGGGGAAGATTGTTGAACTATGTGGCCTCCTACACCACACCAAAGCAGGGTGTTAGATGCATGAACGCCTAAATGTGATTTTTTTTAACCAAAGAAGAAACTGTATTTAGAAATTTGTCTTTACCTGAATAGTTCATGATGCAAGGGAGATAGAGGAACAAGATGAATTTTTCCTTGTCAAACTGTGCATACCAGATGTAAGGACCATTTTCGGACTGAGGCTTAAAATCCCATCCCCAAGCCGGACAGAACCCCAGCACTTTCAATAGTACAATGAATGACTTGTTCGAACTACACCGAAGAAAATGAATCAAACCCTAGTGTAAATCGAGACGTCGATCAAAGATGGGTAAACCTCCAGGTGTAGGGTGATCCCCATCCTTTTAAACTCCATGCTTTCAAACATAAGGCTTTCAGCAAGTTGGGTTGTGTTACAACCTTATTAGGGTTTCCCTTTTAAAATATACCGGGGGACATTACACATAAGTTTCATAGTGAAAAACTATACTATGGTAATTTATATACGATAAGGATCATATAATGCCACATAAACTTATGTATGGAACAATTGCATACCAAACTTTAACAATTATAATATGAGTACAATTACACACATGGTTGTGGAAATGCTATGTTGAAGAATATATATATACAGGGACATGCCTTGGAAGAGTGAAAAAAGTATGCTATAGTCTTGTGTTGAGATAAGAATATCGTTAATAGGTTATAGGAAAAATTCTTGAGGAGATATACCTATAGGGTTGAGTAATATGATGAGAGACGCAAAACATGAATGCCTTTCCAACATGCAAAGTGAACAATGCATATACATATATCTGGTTAACTAAGATGTTATGGAAGTTGGTTAAGCACATATAGTATACCGATAAGCTTGTTGTTGTGTAACACATATATTTTGTTAAAAGGAAATATGGATCCCGTAAGTACGGTTGCGGTAAAAAAGTTATAAAAACATTTGTGATAAAATAATAATGCATGTTAAATATGAAGTGCATGGGAAATTAAAAAAAAAATTAAGGGTCAAATGTTAGGTTCATTACATATGGTATCAGAGTTGTTGGTTTCAACATTAGCTTATTTTGGGATTAACACTCAATTTTTTTATTTTCAAGAGTTTGAAGCTAATAGATTTATTGTTGTTGTTTCTTCTTGCACATAGGAAAAAAATGCATATTTTATGTTGCAGGTTACAATGGTGGAAGAACCTCCAAATGAAGGACTAGAACCCAATAGGGAAGAAAGCCTTGAAGCAAATATATTGGTTGATTTAAATGAAAATAGAGGAGCCCAGTTTGAAATTCTACATAATATAAGAACATTACAAGTGGAACTTTAGAATTTAAAAAATGATAATGAACACATCTTAAGAACACAAGAAGAGTTAAATGAAACATTACTGAAGAAATTGTTAGAAACTAAATCCAATAAACATAATGGACAGACTTCAAGTAACAAAAAAATGAAAACAGTAAAAAGAAAACTCAAGATTTATAACACTTCATCTTCTGAATCGGAATCTAGAAATAGTAGGTCTAATAGTAGTGAATCAAAATACATAATTTCTAGCAATACTAGTGAAGGTAATCAACCTCATAAAAAGAAAATTAAATATAAAAATGAAATACAGGTGAATTTTAAAAAATTAAACCTCCTACTTTTGAGAGGGAGGTCAAAACCGGACATGAAGTAGAAGCATGGCTATCGAGGATGCATAAGTATTTCAATATTTATGATTACTCTGGTAATCTGAAGGCAAAAATGGCCATCTATAATTTGACACTAAAGGAAGATATATTGTGGAAGGATGTTAAAGGGGTTAAAAGTGTTAGCGAACGTAATATAAGATGGAATTTTTTTAAGAAATACTTCAAAAAACAGTATTTGTCTGAACAATACTATGCAAAATCAAAAGAGTTTTATGAATTAAAACTGGGTGATATGAACATGACTGATTTCTGCAGTAAATTTTTGGCTATATATGTACCTTACATCACTCAACAAAAACTCAAGGTACAACGGTTTCTAATCCGTTTTCCTATTTCCTATAAGGACAGGATTGAGTTTGATAATCCAATAAACTAGCTTTTGAACAATCTAAAAATAGAAGTGAACAATCTAAAACTGGGCATAAAAAGGAAAGGTATGATCACAAGAAGAAAAGTTGTAAACCTTTTAGAGGAAATCAAAAGAGTGTTCAAGGAACCAATTATAAAAGTAAACAACCCTATTAATTTGATAAAAGAGAAAAATATGCAGGTTACAAAAAGGATGATAATGATGTCAAAGAACCTATAAAGTGTTGGGGTTGTGGAGAAAGACATTTCTACACGAACTCTTCACAAAACAATACAATAGAAAAATTCATAATGTACAAGACGCTACAATTGTACGAGAAATATCCAAAAGTATTTCAATAATCAATACAGCTCTAGACAATTGTCAAGAAGATCATCAATCCTCCATGGTTGAGGTCGAAGGTAAGTTACTTGACTGACCTATTTCTATTTTGATAGATCCTGGAGCTAATCTGAGTTATATATCACCTACTTTAGTAGAAGCTTTGCAGTTGAAAAAATCGAACTTTGAAAAATACTGGCTAGTTAGTTATTGGTACAAAAGAAAAAGTAACAAATTATGTTGAAAATTGCATACTTTTTATGAAATTTTTTCAAACTTTAGCAAAGCTAAAAATCTTACCACTAGGATCCTATGATATTTTGATCAGTATGGACCGGTTGGAAAAAAATAGGGTCATTTAAGACTTTTATAAGAAATATTTTGCTTGTGTTAACGAAGGAAATAACTCTCATTTAGTAGAAGGGGTACACAGAACCATTACTATACATAAAATTTCCGCTTTATAGTTAAAAAAAATGTGCAAGGAAGGGCTGTAAACCTTTTGTAGCACATATGATTGATAATAGAAATGAGGAAAATAAATGTAATATAGAAGAATATCCATCACTAGAATATTTTAAAGATGTGCTTCCCAAAGAGATCCCGCGATTACCACCGAAGAGGGATATTGACTTCATAATTGAATTAATTCATGGTTCTGTACCATCATCTAAATTCCCTTATAGAATGAATACCATTGAATTAACGGAACTAAAAAATGCAGTCACAAGAAATTCTAGAAAAGAAATATATAAGGCCTAGTGTGTCCCCATGGGGAGCACTAGTTTTATTTGTAAAAAAGAAGGACGGAACCTTAAGGCTTTGTATAGATTATAGACAGCTAAATAAAATGACTATTAAAAATAGTTATCCATTTGCTTGGATTGATGATATATTTGACCAAGTCAGAGGAGCGACAATATTTTCTAAGATCGATTTATGATCCAGATACCACCAAGTGAGAATTAAAGATGAAGATATTTATAAAACTATGTTTCAAACAAGATACGGGCATTACAAGTTTGTACTCATTCCCTTTGGGTTGACGAGTGCTACATCATAGTTCATGTTCTTAATGAATATTATTTTTAGTAAATACCTAGACAGCTTTATGTTGGTCTCCATTGATGATATCCTTTTTTATTCTAAGAATGAGGAGGAACACAAAGAGCATTTAAAAATTGTGTTACAAACTTTAAGAGAACAACAATTATTCACCGAATTTGGTAAATGCGAATTTTATCAAGAGAAAATTCATTATTTAGGATATGTAATTTCTAAAGAGGGAATAGTTGTTGATCCTGATCAAATCGGGGCTATTACAGAATGGCCCTTTCCTAAGTATTTTTCAGACATCCCATCCTTCATGGGGATAATAGGTTATTATTGGTGATTTATCGTAGGGTTTTCTAAAATAGGTTACCCCATAAAATCATTGCAAAAGATATGAACTAAATTTAATTGGTCTAATAAATGTCAAGAGAATTTTGAGAAACTTAAACACCTTCTTACAACAACACCTATTTTAAAAATAGAAGATCCTTACAAGGATTTTGTCGTATGCATTGATGCCTGGAAGGAGGGTTTAGGTGGAGTATTACTACAAGACAATCAAGTAATCAATTATGAGTCAAGGAAGTTAAAATATCATGAACGAAATTACACACCTCATGAATTAGAGTTAGCAGTTGTAATACACGCATTGAAAATATGGAGGCATTATATTACTGGAAGGTAGTGTCATATAACATAAGTTTGAAATACTTATTTGATCAACAAAATCTAAATGCACGTCAATCTAGGTGGCTATCATTTTAAAGCGAATATGATCTAGAAATCAAGCACATAAAAGGAAAAGAAAACAAAGTTGTGGATGCCTTAAGCAGACATGCAAATATGATCTTTACAACTTATGTTAGCAGTTATAAATCAGATTTTCATATCAGAATTAAAGGTGTAGCTGAAAATTATATGAATTATCAAAATATAAAAGAAAAATTACAAGATAATAAGACGGAAAAAAGGATTATTAGATTTTAAAATTGGAAATGATGATATGATTTTTTTCAAGAATAGAGTATATATTCCAAATTCTGAAAACATTAAATAGTTGATTTTATTTGAATTACATAAAAAGCCATATTCTAGGCATCCAAGATATAAGAAGATGATTACTATGCTAAGAAAATAATTTTATGAGCCAAATATGAAAGGTGAAACAACATAATATTTAGCCAAATGTATTGAGTGTCAACAGGTAAAAATAGAACACCAACATCCTACAGATTTACTTCAACCTCTTCCTATTCCAGAATGGAAATGGGAGGTTATAATTCTGGATGTTATAACATGTTTTCCTAAGAATGTTAAACAACATGATTCAATTATGGTAGTTGTTGATAAATTGAGTAAGGATGCCCATTTTATTCCAGTTAAATCAACTTACAAGGCTATTAACATAGCACATATTTTTATGAAATGCATTTTTCGTTTGCATGGCATTCCTAAAGCTGTTATTTTTTATAGAGATGCTAGGTTTACAAGGAATTTTTGGAAAATTTTATTCAAGGGACTTGATACACAATTGGATTTCAGTACTTCATATCATCCTCCAATGGATGGACAAATTGAAAGGACCAATCAGGTATTGGAGGACATATTAAGAATGCATGTTATGGATAAGCCTACTAAATGGGAGGATTATCTACATTTAGTAGAGTTTGCATATAATAATGGTTATCAAGATATATTATTCTAAGATATGATTTCAAAGGATATTATCTCAATTTCTGTAACCTAATTCGGGTAAACGAATTAGGGTTTTAGATGCTGCAGAATACCATTTATTGTATTGTACATGTAAAATAAACATATAATGAAAAAGGAGCAATGCGGCTCTAAGTTTTGCTGGTTTTTTCCCGGTTAAGGGTTTCCAGGTGAAAATCTCTGTGTAATGTGTTTGCCATTGTGTATTTTCTGTTAATGCTCAAGAATCATATAAGTTTGTACTTCACTGTTAAGGTTTAAAACTTACATTTGGTATCAGAGCATTTTTGGGTTCAGAGGGACGCCTTTGTTTCCAAGGGTTTGGCTCGATCTTGGATTTGTGATAAACCTGGTTTCAGTGGGAGCTTTGCAGCGGTGATTTATTTATTTTTTCTTTAAAGAATGGCGAGCAGTTCTAGATTCGAGATTGAGAAATTTAATGGTCAGAGCTTTGAGCTATGGAAGCTCAAGATGGAAGATCTTCTGGTAGATAGAGAACAATGGATCGCAGTAGATCCAGGTACCATGCCCTCTGGTGTGGTAAAAGAAGAATGGGAAAAGCTGGAAAGGAAAGCAAGGAGCACCATTCGTCTTTGCCTTGCAGATTCGGTATTGGTGAACGTATCTGGAGAAGACACTGCAAAGAAGCTATGGGATAAACTGGGAAGTCTGTATCAGTCAAAGTCCCTGGTAAATAAGTTATTTCTGCGAAAGAAATTGTACCTTCTGAGGATGACTGATGGAGACTCTGTTTCAGAGCATCTAAACGCCTTCAATACTCTGGTAAGTCAGTTGACATCTGTTGGTATTACACTTGATGATGATGAAAAGTGTATTAGTCTGTTGTGCTCTTTGCCAGATTCATGGGATAATCTGGTCATAGCTATTGGGAGTAATGCAACCACGCTAAACTTCGATGATGTGGTTGCATCCCTACTATCGGAGGAAATGAGGCGGAAATCCATAGATAGTTCAGCCAAGGATGCCTTATTTGTAAGAGGTCGCCCTGGAGACAGATCTAAAAATAAGTCTTCAGGTGGTAGATCTAAATCTAGAGGGAGATCTAAATCTCCAGGACCTTCTGTAAGAAAATGCTGGAAGTGCGGAAAAGCTGGGCATTACAAGAAGGATTGTAAATCGAAAATTACTGATAAAAGTAGAGGACCTAATGACGCTCCATCCGCAGATGGGAAAGAATCTACAGAGGAAGGAGGAGATGTGTATCTGGCATCTTCAAGTACACATGCAGAGCATGATTCGTGGTTGATTGACTCAGGTGCGTCTTATCATATGACTCCTCACAGGGAGTGGTTTTCTGAATACGAAAAGTATGATGGAGGATATGTATTTCTGGGAGACAACTCGGTAGCGAAAATCATAGGTCGAGGAAAGGTCAAGCTACTGCTCAAAGATGGAAGGGTTAAAACTCTTCCCGGGGTTCTGCACATTCCAAAGTTGGCTAGAAACCTTATATCTGTAAGTAAAATGGATGATGCAGGTGTGAAAACTCTATTTGAAAAGAACACATGCAAGATGGTTCGAGAGTCATTGGTGCTGATGAGGGGAGTTCGGATTGGAACTCTATACAAGTTGTTGGGAAGCACCTTCAAAAATGGATGTAACAGCACTATTGTTTCTGAGGGTAAAAATGAAGGAGACAGAGTCCTTACTGTCTCTAGTGAGAAGACATCGCTATGGCATCGAAGGCTGGGACATATTGGAGAAAAGGGTCTTCGACTATTGCAAGGTAAAAGTATGGCTGAAGGCATGTCTGATTTCACATTAGATTTTGATTTCTGTGAACATTGCTTATATGGTAAACAAAATCGAGTAAGATTATCATCTGGTGTTGTAAGAGCTAAAGGAATCTTAGAGTTAATACACAGTGATGTTTTTGGACCTGTGCCTGTTCCATCACTTGGTAAATCTGTGTATTATGTTTCATTTATAGATGATTTCTCAAGGAAAACTTGGATTTATTTCCTGCGTAAGAAATCTGAGGTTTTTAATAGATTCAAAGAATTTAAGGCTCTTGTAGAGAATCAAATTGAGAAGAAAATAAAAGTACTCAGAACAGATAACGGTGGAGAATTCTGTGAAAGTGAATTTGAGGAGTTCTGTAAAACGTGTGGAATAGCAAGGCAAAAGACTACTCCATACACACCTCAACAGAATGGGGTTGCAGAAAGGATGAACAGGACATTGATGGAAAAGGCAAGGAGTATGCTCAGTGGTGCAGGGCTAGCACAACAATTCTGGGCAGAAGCTGTTGACACTGCGTGTTACCTAGTGAATAGGACACCCACATCAGCGTTGGTTGACAAGACACCTCATGAGGTTTGGACTGGTAAGAAACCCTCTCTCTCTCATCTCAGAGTGTTTGGGTGTGATGCTTTTGTACATGTTCCAAAGGAGAAAAGGAGCAAGTTGGATAATAAGGCGGAAAAATGTATCTTCATTGGTTACAAGGATGGAGTGAAAGGTTACAAGCTGTGGAACCCAGTAAAAAGGCAAACAGTTTACAGTCGAGATGTGATCTTCAGAGAAGTTGAAAGCACTTCCAGGATTGAGGATGTACCAAAGGAAAAGGATTCAGAGAAGCTACACTTTGATATCAAGGATGAAAGAGGTGACTCTTTTGAGGAACCAGATTCGTCTGAATCAGATGAGGAGGCAGAATCGTCTGAATCAGATGAAGAGGCGGATCCACAGACTCCGGTATTGAGGAGATCTGACCGAGAAAGAAGGCAAGTTGAAAGGTACAGTCCCCCTGATTTTCGTTCTAATTTTGTGTTATCTATTACTGATGATGATCCTAGAACTGCTAAAGAGGCAATGGATTCAGAAGATAGTAAACTATGGAAGAAGGCCATGATAGAAGAAATGGATGCCTTGGACAAAAATGAGGCATGGGATTTGGTTGAGTTGCCAGAAGGAAGAAAGCCTATTGGAAGCAAATGGGTATTCAAGAAGAAGTTAAATGCAGCAGGTAAAGTGGAGAAGTACAAGGCTCGACTAGTTGCGAAAGGTTACTCCCAAATTGAGGGCATCGATTTTGGTGAGATTTTTTCACCTGTTGCAAAATTGACTTCTATTAGATTTCTTTTATCTATTTCTGCTGCTTTTGATCTTGAAGTAGAACAGATGGATGTAAAGACGGCTTTCCTACATGGAAATCTTAATGAAGAGATCTATATGAAGCAACCAGAACGGTTTGTGGTGAAAGGAAGAAAGGAGCTTGTCTGTAAGCTGAAAAAGTCTCTCTACGGTTTGAAACAATCTCTCAGAATGTGGTATCAAAAATTTGATACTTATATACTGGGACTTGGTTTCTCAAGAAGCAAAGCTGATCACTGTGTTTATTTTAAGCTAATTGGTGATCATTTTATTTATGTAATATTGTATGTTGATGATATGTTGCTAATTGGAAACAACAAAGAAATCATCAAGGATGTCAAGAATCAGCTGTCATCTGAATTTGACATGAAAGATCTTGGTGCTGCAAATTTCATTTTGGGCATGGAAATAAAAAGAGATCGTGAAAACAGGAAACTCTGGTTAAATCAGAGGAAATATGTTGAAACGATATTGAAGAGATTTAATATGCAGGAAAGCAAACCAGTGAAGGTGCCCATTCCTGTAGGTGTAAGGTTATCTGCAGAACAGTGTCCCACTACACAAGAAGAGGTAGAGGACATGTCTCATGTTCCATATGCTAGTGCAGTTGGCAGTCTGATGTATGCCATGGTCTGTACTAGACCAGATATAGCCCATGCAGTGGGAGTTTTGAGTAGATACATGTCAAAACCAGGAAAGGAACATTGGACTGCAGTAAAAAGGGTCTTCAGGTATTTGCGTGGCACTACAGATTCTGCAATCTGCTACCAAGGAAGACCCGGTCTAAACAGAGAGATAAATATACAAGGATTTGCTGATGCTGACTGGGCTGGAGATCTTGATCACAGAAGATCTACAAGTGGCTACGTTTTTAATCTATTTGGAGGAGCAATCAGTTGGATGAGTAGAAGACAAGCTGTAGTTGCACTCTCAACTACAGAATCTGAATACATGGCAGCTACCCATGCAAGTAAGGAAGCTGTATGGTTGCAAAGATTGTGTTCAGGTATTGGCTTTGTTCAGAATGCAGTAAAGATTGGCTGTGATAGCTCAAGTGCAATATTTCTAGCAAAGAACCCTGCTTATCACTCAAGGACAAAGCACATTGATGTGCAGTACCATTTCGTCAGAGACATGGTTGAACAAAACAAAGTGTTGCTGGAGAAGGTTGGCACTTTGGTAAATGTTGCAGACTCTTTGACAAAGTCTGTGAGTACTCAGAAGTTCTCTTGGTGTAAAGAGAACATGGGCATTGTTGCCCTGAATTGTTGAAGTCATAAATTTCTCCTGTATGTGAAGAGAACAACAAGTGGGAGAATGTTGGGTATGTTATATCTCTTCACATGGTCGCTGCGTGTACAACACGATCCCTACGGCACTAGTGATTCGCCTGCGCCGGGTGCGTCCGGAGGGGGGGTTTAGAGGGGGGGGTAGCCCGACAGGGCCCACCCCCTTCGTTTCGGACCGTTAGGTTCCGAAACGAACACGGAGGGGGCCGTTAGGCCCCCGGAGTCCGCGCGGAGCGCAAAATTTTTTTTTTGGGTTGTTTTTTGCTTTTTCGCGATTTTCGACCCATTGTACTCTATCTAATTCCGGTAAAAGGAATTAGGGTTGTAACCTAATTCGGGTAAACGAATTAGGGTTTTAGATGCTGCAGAATACCATTTATTGTATTGTACATGTAAAATAAACATATAATGAAAAAGGAGCTATGCGGCTCTAAGTTTTGCTGGTTTTTTCCCGGTTAAGGGTTTCCAGGTGAAAATCTCTGTGTAATGTGTGTGCCATTGTGTATTTTCTGTTAATGCTCAAGAATCATATAAGTTTGTACTTCACTGTTAAGGTTTAAAACTTACAATTTCAAGATTTAGAACATAAACCAACACATACTGAAACTAGTTAACAAAACTAGTTGAAAGAAATCTAGTCTTGGACATAGGTAGATCCCCCCACGGATTGGTACTTGAAGTCTTTTGGGTCTGAAAAAATATGAATGTGAGTGTGCAGAAGCAGAGATATCCGATTCAAATCTAGAATCATATTCCTATGCACAGTGTACTGGGGCCATTTATGCTTCGACAACAGCTACCACTGAAGTCTCCACAAGGCTTCCTGGGCGCACCAGCATATGTATACTAAACTCATTCACTTACACATGAACTCAACAAGAGTGTGGATATCAGACATTAAACCCTTAATATAACATTGGGCAATATTTTTTGAACTTTTTGGATTATTTGGTTGTGTTGGGAGGAAAAAGAAGGAAGGGCGCAATGTAGGACAACTCAGCTAGTTCACTTCCAGGCTCTCCCAAACATGTTGAGGAGGCTAAAAATTCTCAGAAAGATACTTGGAGGGTCTTAATGATTGTCTTAAGAATCGCATATGTCTGAAAGAATAGAAAATTATCATCCATATAACGTTTAATCACCAATACTGTAAAACTAGTAAAAAAACAAGGACTAAAGAGCTAGTCTTAACAAATTGGTGCACAAATGACATCTAAGGATTTATAATTAATATTATTAAGACTAATATGGATCATATACATATAAAAATAATAGAAACATACAATATTAGAGAATAATGAGCATAAAATGAAGATAATTTGATCTCAAACTTCACAGAGAGCCTCTAACCATGTAATTCTTACAATAATGAGTGTAGAAGGATTCTAAGAAGAGAATAAGAAGAAGTGTATTCACTGGATATAAAATACAAATCATATGGATTCTCATGTAAGGAGAAACAATATTTAGTGGATTATCATGGGGCGCATTCACTAGATTGATTCTTCTCTTCGGGATGGATCTCCTCAAGAACTATCTTTAACTGAACTGACACTCATAATCTCTTCTTGATGGCTTGGATTCTTCAACTGTGAGCCAGTACAAGCTTGTAGATTATACTTTAGTAGCTTTAGATTAGATCATAGAATACTGAAACACAAACATCGTTGGGGCACATATCCCAATCTTGGTTGAGGCACATCACTCAACCTTGAGAAGCGGAGCTCTCAATCACAAAGAAAAATGGCCAAAAGATGTGAGAGGAGTGCACTGGCCTTCTTTTATAGACTGGATGGATTCATGAGCAATTGATTATAAAGTGTGAGTGGATGAATGCTCCTTCATTAGAGAGAGTTAGCAACATCACTACTTTGTGCAACCTTCCTGCTTTTTCAACCTTCCTTGCTTTGTGATTTTCGCCCTCTTTTAGAAACTGTGCCCTACTTTTCTTTATCGATGTTTCCTACTTTTCCAAACCAACTAATTTTATGCACTTTCCTTCTTTGTTCACTTTCTTTCTTTATGTACTTGCCTTCTTTTCCTACTTTTTCCAATTTCCTTATTTTCTGTTGTCACCTTGATTTTAGCTGCTTTATTTTTGTTTCTATCTTCTGTCAAGTGAGTGGATGAGGAAAACCTTATCCTCATTCTCCCTCCTAGCCACATGAGCACCATCATTTGCACAAAAATTAATTAAATCATGATAATAATAAAATTAAAATAATTACAAGCACTCCAAACATTAAAATTATTGATTAACTAACTGCAATAGGCATGGCTCCAAAATTTATCCCAAATAATTAATAGTGCCTTCCTTTTATTTTCTCCTACACCCTTAAGGAATAATAGGGTGAAAGAATTAATCAATTAACCACTTAGGAAGTAACATGACAGTCCTCCCCTCCCAATATTTCTTTTCCTCAAGCAATGAGAAACATGGGGTTGAAGAACGTGTACACTGCCACCAAACTGATGTTTCCAATCAAGATGGAAAACCAAGAAAGAATACTCCATCACATAGTGTTGGCATATGTTTCACTCCTCCGTATGATACAATGCATATTATTTGAAGCTCCTGCATGAAAACTTCTTACTCACTCTCATGTGAGTCTCCAAACAACCATGGTGACTACCTAGGAATGGAACATGAACAACTCCCAAAATATCCTCCATTAATATTCTCTTGGGAACTAAGTGGATGGGGTATTTATAGTGGATGAATGTCATATGTTGATCTTCATGAATCGGCCCATTCATGGAATCACATGAAAACCATTTTTTCTACCACTCATTGAGTTCAATCTCACCCTCAAATCTGCACTCAACCAATGCACACACATGGGCTAGCCTATCCTTGTCATGGTGTGGTTAATGCCTCTCATGGAGCTGCAATCTCTTGTGCACATATATGGATATGGAAAAAATAATCCTATAGAATGAATCCTCTCCATGTAGACATTAGCTTGAACTTTCTCAAGCATGATATTAAGATACGTTTTCTTTATTCCTCCAACTATACACTCAAACAATGTAAATTCTTTCCAAGGATACAATGCAACTCCCAAACGAGGAGAATACTTCTCCAACAACCCATAGTGATCCCACATGTCATCCAAAACAATAAACACATGCTTTCCAAATTGTTTGTGGCATGCTTCTATTTTTCCAAATAAGCCAATGCCCATGCTCAGAAGTCTTGAATAGTCACATTGGAATTCTTCATTTATTTTAGATTGGTGATGGCCAAGGTGGAGATCAAACTTCACGAATAGCTTTTCCTTAGTGCATCCATTCCTCTTCCTTGACCAAGGTACTTTGAATGCAATTGTATTCACATACAACTTGGTGAATCTTGGTGAAAAATATTCCTTCATGTGCTTTCTAATCTCACCTTTTAACCTCTTTATATGCTTGTATGTGTGGGTGAACTTTTTTTGGAACTTTACTCCCCTTTTAAGGAAGTTCTACTCTAGGAAAAAATCATGGGTAGCCCCCATAAAATCCTCCATAAAAATTGATTTTTGCACCCAAAATAAGCCTTCCTCCATGATGTCAAACTATTCTTCTTGAACCCAACCATTCAACAGCTCGTATGCAAATATGCCTTTGTGATACCCTGCTACTAAATGACCTGCCAAAATAAATAAGTATTTTATTGAATAAAGAAGAACATCCCCTACTATATTCTTGCATTCATGATCAAAGTTAGTAAACTTGGACCTCACTTACCAATCTTGGTTTCCAATCCTTAAGCTTCATTGGTATCAGGAAATGCATCCAACCAATGTGTTTGACCTTAACCACCCATTCACTCCACAATGAGTAGGGTATAGACTTAGACATTGCATGCATGATGGTGATGATGGCTATGTCAAAGATGATATGATACAGGTCTCATGTAGCTGCAATCTTGTACTTTCCAAAGCAATAAGATGCTTGGAATATGGCATCATGTTGGGTGGTGCACCCATATTCAACTTGACCTTGTGCTTCACTCCTTCATCGGGTAGTATTCTCGGTGAAAGGTGTTCAAGAACCTTATTATGCTCTTGTAGGGACTTCTCAATGTCTTTGAGATGATGTGAGAGGTCCATTCTTTTTCTTTGAGTGGTATTGAATTTTTTTGCATCCCATTCATTGTCTCCCTGCTTCAACATGGAACTCATGCCCTGAGATGACACCTCATCCACTATGTATTTTCTTTCCCAAGATATGAATGGAGATGTATGGAATGAATCATATTGCAGCCATAAATGCCTTGGATGCTTCTCACAGAACATAAAAAACTGAAATGCAACAATAGATCCATCATTAATGCAAAAATAACTCTTGCCAATGTGGGATAGTCTTGCACAACCTTGGGTCTCCATCTCGGTGATGTAGCTATCCAACCAATCCAATGATGAATATGATTCTCTTCTTGTTGATCCAAATGGGATGTAATCAGCCACCTTCATCACATCTAAGCCTTCTTCACATACAGACAACTCATGATACCCTTCACACAAAACAAATGCTTGGTCAACATCTTCCGAGATAATTTATTCCTCAAGCATTTGCAGTTATGCATACTCCTCATGCTCACCTTCCACAAGAGGCTCCTCCAATACATTATATGTGCAATCAGCCACACACATATGATCACTAGTGCATCCGGGAAAAGAATGTGAACTCCCAAAATCCACATGATGTTGCTCCCCTTCCACTATTGCTTTGTCCTCATCAAATTTGAGAGCCATGTCTCTATCCATGAACAACTTCAAGTAATCATCCTTCATTTCTTCCATCTCTCTTTTGATGATTCATAGTTCAGAGCTAGAGACTCTTCCCAAAAATCCAATTTGTCTCTCCTCCATCTGAACTCTTCCAACAAGATCTTCAAGAAGCTTATGTGCACCACTAGTTCTAGAAAAGACTTGCAGGATCATTTATTCCGTGACTAAGAGAAGGCTCTCTAAGTCACTCCATGGCTACCTTACAACACGATGAGGGTTTCCACATATGAGATCATCCACCCTACGAGAATCATCTAGACTCTCATCCAACATTTCAACCTTCTCACTGCATTCTTCCTTATCACCAAAATTTTGAGCCTCATCACTAAAGGACTCAATCATGCCAATATTCTCCATGGAATTGGTTGCAATATCATAATGACCCGAAGGAAAATAAAATTCAAAATTTGGTTCATACCTTTGCATCACATTTTTCTATGTATGTGGTAGATCTAGTGCAGTCTATTCTCCTACCAAACTCTCTAGTTCACACCCAACTAGTGTGTGCTTATATTATATTGCACAATGGAACTCAAATGGTGACTAGAGATTTTATTTATGTTCCTCTTTTGGATCTGATCCAAAATATGTCTCACCACAATCAACATGATCAATCTCCTTTGCAGTGATCTTGATATCACCAATGAAGAAACTAGAAGTGAATTCACCTCCCATACTACCAACAACCTGATGACGGGTCGTTGAATATTCCAATGTTCTTAGTTCCCCATTTAATATATTGTTGTGCATATTGTGAAATTCTAGAGCACAACATATCATAGAGCTAAGAATACCTCACAGTGAAAAGAATGAGCAGAAAAGATGAATTGCAGTGAAACTTTCAGTGAAATGAGCAGTAAAATTAATCATGCATTGGAACTTAGATAGAAATAGGAATGTGTGTTATGATCCATTAATCAATATATTCAATAGATATGTTACAATGGAGAGAATTTGATTATCCTAGAAGAATTCGAATCCATGTCATTCTAGCATAGGAATTGTCACCACTGGAGTGCTTTGGAAGTCCCAAACTCAACTCAACTGAACCAAAAATCAGTTAACTGAAGCTATTGTCAGTTAAATGACCAAGGAGGGAACATTAATGAATTATCCATGCAAATTAGGTGGAAAAGGGTGCATTACATCACAATCAGTTTTGATCGGAGCTAAAACCCCTAGTAGAGTTCAAGGACTCATGTGGACTGAACTAGAAAAAAGAGTTAGCTCCTAAAATGTAGGGAACTGAATCTTGTGGGCCTAAAATCATGCATGCAAAGTGCATTAGGTGGATAATGGCTCCTATATGACATCTGCATACCACTAGGGGGTAAATAACATCATCAACTACTAGGAAAAGGTAAATAATGCTAAGTAGGACAAGGATGGAGTATTAATTATCCTAATACCCCCACTTAATCCAAACTTGGACATCCTAGGCCCTAGTTAATGAGACCAAAGGTCACCCATACAATCAAATAAATGACAAAAATGAACTGTTCATGAAACTAAGGGAATGGGGAAAACCTCATGGGAAAAATACCCCCCATAAATAATGAACAGCAGGAAACTCAAAGAACTTTCACATGTGCAAAAACTTGGTAAAAATGTCTACAGTCTACTCCTCTGTAGGACAGTAATGTAGTGTGTTGGTCCTATTGTGCACTAGTTCCCTGATGTAGTGCATGTGAACCTTGGTCTTCCATATTGGATCATGGCAAGTCTCTTTGAAGTTTTGTAGATCAGACCCCATCATCATGTAGCACCTATCTGAGAGAAGTGGATCTCTATGACATAGTAAAAGGTTTGCAACTTGATACTGAGATATGGTTCTCCTATGGTCAGATGCATCCCCAGCTACTCTCCCAGCAGCTTCAAGGAGTTTGTGAATCCATTTTGGACTTGGCCATGGATTGGGAACATGTGTTGGTTCAGGATCTATATCTACTTGATCTTCATTCTCAACATCAAGATCTGATCAGATCTACCTTGGTCTTCAACTGCCTATATATCTTGCAATGGATCTTGATCGAACCTATCACTTCTTTTTATGAAGCATCTTTTGGTTGCAATCTACATCATCTTGTATGCTTTTGCATCTTTAGAATATCCCAACATAATGCATTTGCTACTTTGGGTTTGAATAGATTTTCTTTTGTCATATGGTATTATGGCCCATTCCTTGGATCCGAAAACCCTCAGATGAGAGACATTGGGTTTGTGTCCCTTCAGTGCTTCGAATGGAGTGACCCCATACACAAATTTGTGGGGTTCCCTATTCTGAATGTACTTATAAAATTTCACTGCTTCTGCCCAGAGAGATGGTGGAATATTCATTGCTTCAAGCATACATGTTAAGAATTATTTCAATGACCTATTCTTCCTCTCAGCTACACCATTTTTTTGTGGTGTGTATGGGACTGAATGTTGCATTTGGATACCCTCAGAAGCACAAAAATGATGCAAATCCTTCTTGACGTAGTCCACTCCATTATCAGATATAAGTTCTTTGATCTTATTCCCAGAAGTATTCTCAACTAAGGCCTTGAAAACTTTGAAATTTTCGAATACCTCATACTTATGCTTGAGAAAGTAGATCCAACAAAACCTAGCGTAATCATCTATGAAGGTCAGAAGGTATTTGGATCCATTCATAGAAGTTGTGGTCATTGGTCCTGAGACATCACTGTGTATTAGATCAAGTGTGGATAAATCTCTCCTTGCCTTCCCAACATCATACTTTCACTCTGGGTGCTTCCATACAAAGAAACCTTTGCAGATCCCTTGAGAGAACTTTATGTCGAACAATCCTTCAACCATCTCTTCCTTGTGCAACTGCTGCAAGTAATTGAAGTTTAGGTGTCTGAATATTTCATGCCATAGTTTGCTTGTCTCATTTGCATGAGTCAAGAGAGCACTTTGATGTGAATATGGTAAAAAATGTGAGAACTCATATGCCTTTGAGGCATGGTTTGCAACACCTTTATCTATTATCTTCCCATATGAGATCTCTATAATTTCAATTGTGTCAGGTCCAAAAATAACTTTGTTCGGTGAACCAGTGTGTGTCGTATGGTAAACAGACAATAGGTTTTATTCCAAGGAAGGAACATACAGAACATTACTGAACTTTCCATGATCTAGTTGTATTGTTCCTTTCCCTTTAGAGGAGATATGAGAATCATCTCCCATGTGAATAATAGGACCATGAGTAATATCTAGAGAATAATATGATTCTTTGGAGGAAACCATGCTGTTGGAGGCTCCAAAATCAATGAGGAAGGCTTGTGATTGTGAGAATCCATCCTTCGGTGCATGGAATCTCTCATGATCATTTGTGTCACTTCTAGAATCAGTATCCCTTGCACCTTATGGGAGTGAAATGTTGTGTTTTTCAAGAAGTTTGGTCATTTGATCTATCTTCTTCGTCACGCAAGATATCTCTGGATGGTTTCCTTTCTTGCAATAGGTACACTTGGTCTTCTCAAACCATTTTTGCTTATATTTCTTAGAGCTGGAGACTCCTTTTGATGTATTAGGATTCTCATATGGTTTGGATTCAACTTTATTCTTGTCCCTTCCTTTTTGTTTCCCTTTAGCATTCACACTTTATGACTCCCCATCCATAAGAGATTGATTATTGGAGGCCTTCAAGGCACCCATCTAAATCAGTTTGTCTTGTTCTTAGATGAGAGATTCGGTGAATGCATCTAAAGAAGGCATTTTCCAGTTGGTCCGATTGAAAATCTCCCTGAACAGAAGGTAGAAACAAATATTGAAAATTATGGATGGATGGATAGCACTAGCTACCCATCCTTCTTCTCAATGCCACATTGTTTGCACTTCATGACCAAGGATTTGAATTTAGAAAAGAAATGTTGTATGGTTTCGAAACTAATAGGTTGAAGAACAATTAATTCATTCTCCAGAATATGGCCTCTCAACTCATCTTGATTTATGAAGAGGGTCTTAAGATTCAACCAAACCTCTCTTGGAGTCTTCAATCCATCAAGGTGGAAGACAACATATCTGGAAATACGAATACACATGAAACCAAATGCTTCATCTAATTTGTTACGGTACTTGGCTTTCTCAATAGCTACCTGAGGTTCGTCCTCCTTTCCCATCGTGACCTTATATAGACTCTTTTTGTGCAACACCATCTTCATATCATCCCTCCAATCAAGATAATTGAAGGGTGTCAGGGTCCTTAGAGACAAAGGAACATTTAAATTATCCATGTGAAACTGTTGGAGTGAATACAAACTAAAACTGCTACTATTGTTGCATGAAAAACCTTCAAAATCCTACAAAAACTCTCAATTTTGGAGATAAACTACTTCTGAGAACTTCTTTAGGACGATAGGAACTTTTATCTAGATCCTTCACACCTGGATAGACCTCAAAGGATTTCTCCAATGAATTTAATGCAATGGCACCAGGATTTGTTATGGAAATGCAGAGGCTTCCAGTGCACTATTGAAAGCAACTACTCAACCTATGCTCTCTAAGCTCTAATACCATGTGAAATTATATAAAACAACATATCATAGAGCTAAGAACACCTCACAGTGAAATGAATGAGCAGAAAAGATGAATTACAGTCAAAATTGTAGTGAAATGAACCATAAAATTAGTCATGCATTGGAACTCATATAGAAATGGAAATTTGTTGTATGATCCATTCATCAGTATAGTCAATAGATAGGTTACAATGGAGAGAATTAGATTATCATATGAGAATTTGAATCCATGTCAGTATAACATAGGAATTGTAAACACTAGAGTGCTCCAGAAGTCCCAAACTCAACTCAACTGAACCAAAACTCAGTTAACTGAAGCTACTATCAGTTGAATAACCAAGGAGGGAGCATTAGTGATTTTTGCATGAAAATTAGGTGAAAAAGAGCGCATTATATCACAATCAGTGGTGATCGGAGCTAAAACCCCCAATAGAGTTCAGGGACTGTGGTGGAATGAACTAGAACAGAGAGGTAGCTCCTAGAATGTAGGGAACTAACTCTGGTGGCCCTAAAATCATTCATGCAGGGCGCATTAGGTGGATAATGGGTCCTAGATGACATCTGCACACCACTAGGGGAGAAATAACATCATCAACTACTAGGAAAAGGTAAATAATTCTAAGTAGAACAAGTATGGAGTATTAATTATCCTAACACCTCTCATTCTCATCGAATGGTTGAATTTTGACTATGGGATTTATTCTTTCTGCATCATGAGGATATCTAGATTCACCCTTAGTCATTGAATCCTCATGCAAATTTACATCTGCAACTTGAGGTTCACCCTGATCCACCTCATGGATCTCTGCTTCTACTTTATTTCCCTTCTCCTCCAAGCAATTTAAAATTTCTCCATCTTGAGTAGTGCTCAAATCTCAACTTTTGGAGGCTCTGCTTGAATAAAAACCAAACAATATCATAATGCTGGAATATACAGATGGATTTGATGCAACTACACCTTTGGATCCTCCTCCTTCTTCTTCTTTACCTTGAGAGGTGAAAAAAATTTGTTCCTCCATGGATGGTTTCTTTCTCCCAAAAGAATCCTTATCAACATTTTGAGGCTAATTTCCATATTTGTAAATATAATAATCTTTGAAGGATATAGTTGTGCAGATATTCTCACCCAATTCCAAATACTCCTGATAACATTGAGGCATGTTTTTAATTGCTTTCATCCTCTTTGCTAAGATATCTTCTAGGATATCCACTTATGGATCAAGACTTCTACCATTTATACCTATTTGTTGATAAAATAATTCATCCTCCTCCCCTAAAATATGTAAACCTCCATCAATGTATATTATCTCTTCTTCTTCATACTGCTCAAAGTCTGATATGAGCCTCATAGCTGCAACTTGAATATGTGACATGCAATATTCCTTCAATTGAGAGCCTAATTTCCATAGGATGGGCCAAGGAAAGTGCCCTGATACAACTGTAATATCCTAATATCCGATTTGAAAGGATATTATCTCAATTTCAAGATTCAGAACATAAAACCAACACATTCTGAAACTAGTTGAAAGAAAGCTAGTCATGGACATAGGTAGATCCTCCCAGGGCTTGGTACTTGAAGTGTTTTGTTTCTGAAAAAATATGAAAGTGAGTTTGCAGTGGTATATTTATCATATTCAAGGCCATTTTCAGAGTCCTATGCACAATGTACTAGGGAAATTTATGCTTCGACAACAACTATTGTTGAAGTCTCCATAAGGCTTTCTGGGCACACCAACATATGCATACTCAACTAACACTTACACTTGAACTCAACCAGAGTGTGTATATCAGAAATTAACCCCTTAATATAATGTTGGGAAATATTTTCTGAATTTTTGGGAGTATTTGGTTGTGTTGGGAGGAAAAAGAAGGAAGGGCACAGTGTAGGACAACTCATCTAGTTGACTTCCAGGCTCTCCCAAACATGTTGAGGAGGATAAAAATTCTCAGGAAGAGACTTGGAGGGTATTCATCATTGTATTAATAATATTATATGTCTAACAGAACAGAAAATGATCATCCAGATAACTTTTAATCACCAATACTGTAAAACTAGTAAAAAAACAAGGCCTAAAGAGCTAGTCTTAACAAATTGGTGCACAAACATCCTCTAAGGATTTCAAATTACTCTTTTGAAGCCTAATATGTCTCATAAACATATAAAAGAACATAAGCATACAATATTAGAGAATAATGAGCAGCAAATTAAAATAATTTGATAGAGTCTCTAACCATGAAATTATTACAATAGTGAGTGTAGAAGGATTCTAACAAGAGAAGAAGAAGAAGTGTATTCATTGGATCTACAATATAGGGTAGATGGTTTCTCATGGAAGGTGCACCAGGATTCAGTGGCTACTCATATTGATTCTTCTCTTATGGATGGATCTCCTCAAGAACTATCTCTAACTGAACCGACACTCAGAATCTCTTCTTGATGGCTTGGATTCTTCAACTATGGGATGGTACAATATTGTAGATCATACTTTAGCATTGTATATTATATCATAGAAGACAGAAACACAAACAACATTTAGGCACATATCCCAATATTTGTTGAGGTGCATCACTCAACCTTGAGAAGCAGAGCTCTCAATCACAAAGACAAATGGCCAAAAGATGTGAGAGGATTGCATTAGCCTTCTTTTATAGACTGTATGGATTCATGAGAAATAAATTAGCAAGTGTGAGTGGATGAGTGTTCCTTCCTTAGAGAGAGTTAGAAACATCACTGCATTGTGAAACCTTCCTTCTTTTCCAAACTTCCTTGCTTTGTGATTTTCTCATGCTTTTAGAAATTGCTCCCTCCTTTGATTTATGGATGTTTCCTGTTTTTCCAAACTGACTGTTTTTCTACACTTTCCTTCTTTTTTCACTTTCCTTCTTTATGTACTTTCCTGCTTTTCCTTATTTTGCGAGTTTCCTTCATTTTTGTTGTCACCTTGCTTTTAGCTACATTCTTTTTGTTTCTATCTTCTCTCAAGTGAGTGGATGAGGCCAACCTTATCCTCATGTGCCCTCCTAGCCACATGAGCACCACCACTTGCACAAAACTTAACTAAATAATGATACTAATAAAATTAAAATAATTACAAGTACTCCAAACATTAAAATTATTGATTAACTAAATACTATAGGCCCGGCTCCAAAATTTATCCCAAATAATTAATAATGCCTTCCTTTTATTTTCTCCTAGACCCTTAGCAACTAAAATGGTGCAAGACTTAATCAAGTAACCACTTAGGAAGGAACATGACATAAGAGTCAACAAATATTATCCCTTTTAAATTATTTTATGGTAGAAAATGAAACACACCTATCTCATGGGACAATCCTATTGGTAGAATGGTTTTAGGAGTTGAATTGTTAGAAGAAATGGAGCAAATTGTAAATTAGGTACAACAAAATCTCAAGGTGGCACAAGATTGGCAGAAAATATATGTTGATCCAAAAATAATTCCTAGATAATTCAATATGGGTGATCACATGTATTTAAAAGTTAAACCAAAGAAAAATTTTATTAGGTTGGGGAAATGTTCAAAAGGAGTTCCAAGGTATTGTGGTCCTTTCAAAATGCTAGCCAAGATAGAACCAATTTCCTATCATCTTGCACTTCCTGCCACAATGAAAGTACATAATGTTTTTCATATATCTCTTTAAAAAAATATGTATGTGATGCTATTGATGCTATTGAATGGAATTTGATACAGGTGGAACCAGAAGGAAAATTTCTGGTGGAACGCCTATGCATCATAGATAGGAGGGAGCAGATACTCCTTCGCTCAGGAAAAGGTACAATGGAGGAACCTCATCCCTGAAGAGTCTACTTGGAAACAAGAGGAGGAAATGTGTAAAGCATATCCTTATTTATTCTAGCAGAGAAACGAACATTCTGAATAACACCGAGGACGATGTTAGAAATAATGGGGACAGGATGTGACATCCCTCATAAAAATTTGAATTACTTTTGTTATTATTTTTAAAACTTAAGAAAACATTTATGACCATGGGGTCAACATTGTGGAGACAATTAACACAATTATTCTATTTTATTTAATAAAGGAGGAGATCATTGATACACATGTTGAAGAGGGATTACAACTCCACAAGGGATTAACAAGTGGCAACAGGAATAAAACACATGGCTAAGATATTTTTTGTTCCCAACATTCTTATTAGACAAGATACACCAAACCAAGAGGTGGAATCTAAATATTGTCGTGGGAGATTCTGGAAAAAAGTCATGGGAAAACTATAAGAAGGAGACACCATGGAAAAAAATAGGAGGTTGTGTTGTGTGGGAAAGTGCCTACTGTGAATTATTTCATGACAAGTTCAATTTGTTGGAATTAATTCCCAATTGCCACATCATCCACCTCGTGTAGTGAGTCCACCTAGATCTGTGTGATCACGTGATGTATACAGTGTATTAGTTGGTAGTCTTAAATGCTACCTAGCTTCTAAGAAAATCCTATCTCTAGATGTTTCTAGATCTCTTCGAGAAAGTTCGCCAAACTTCACAATGTATAAAGATATATTCTTGTTAATGGAATGAAGGAGTTTTTTGATGGGCAGTTTGTCCCCTTGTCGTATTCCATCAATGGCTGCTCTATTTTCTATGTGTTTATTTGTTTTGGCTCTCTATCCGTTGCGCCCTCCCACAGTTGGTATCAGAGCTAAACCCTAAGCCATGTTCTCTCATCCTCTTCCACTAGTTGCAACGTTGATTCTCAGTCTTGTTTGTCGTTGATTTTGTGAGAATGTTGTTGTAGAATTAAAGCTGGCTAAATAGAATCAAGCCCACTCTAGCAAGTGGTATCTTCATTGGTTGAGTTGTTGAGATACAAGGTGTTTGGGTGGCATAGTGTTAGTGAAGAGACCGTCTTTCTCTTAGTAGGTTGAATTCATTACTACTGCAGTTTAAAGACTCATTATGTCAACCATGTCCGTGAATTTTAATGTGAGTTCACTTCGGCAAGGAAAGAAATTAGTGAAGGACGTACAGGTAAATGTATTTGTGGGCAGAGAATATTGGTATTTGAGCCGATAACTCAGGGTCGTATCCCAGGGTAGAAGTGGAGCAAGTAAATGGGTGTCGAGAATGGAATTCAACCTATAGAGTCTAGTGAGAAAGGTAAGGGCTGTAGCCTATGGAATTGAATTATGTGAAGAAGAAAACCTTGATGTTGCATTTTTTAAAGAAAAGGGTTCTGTGTTAAAGCCACATGTGTATTGGTTGTGTGTGAGAAAGGTCGAAGCCTTAGGAATTACCAAAGAAATTAAAACCTCGTTGGGTTGAAGTGCATCTCAATTTTGTGCATGAAGCGGGTTGGTGTAATGTTGGACAATCCGCAAAATTTAAAAAAGGGTTGCACATAATTTGAATGGACAACTTAAGTTTTGGAGGTTGTGAATTGCGTGAAATAGAATTGCATGTTCGAGCGCTTTACATTAGTGGAATAACAAAACCTAAGCTATGTGTTGTGCGTTTGAACTGGTGGTTGGCACATAAGTATGAGAATTTTGTTTCCGCGACCTAGCATGGCTTTTAAAGGTAGAGCTGAAGCTCTGTGACTAAGTTTTCTAACCCCTTCTGGAAGCAGTGACATTGCTAGTGTTGTGTGACTGCTCTTGTAGCAGTGTTTAAAAGAAAAGAGGGCATTGCAAGGAGTGGCCGCCAGGCAATGAGAAAGGTTGTCAAAGAGAAGAGCCCATGCTTCTAATTAGAAACTTGTTTTTTTTCTAGATGTGAAAGAGATTGAAACCCTCAGAAGTGGTTTTGACATAGTCAGATGATGAATGCTACCATAATATAGTGGTTGAGCTAGTTGTAAGAAGTCACCGTGACTGAATTTTGGGCATCTTCTGAAGAAAGCCCAGGTTTTCCACCACTAGCTGAATTTAGCCGTGTAGAAGAAGAGGTTTGTTGCCTGTGTTTAAATAAATTGAGTTCAGAAGAGCAGAAGCTCGGTGCATTTTCAGCAGAACCCAAGATAAAGATGGCAAAGAGCAGAAGACTTAAAGTGTCCAAAGAAAAGAAATTCAAGTCTTGCATTGCAGATTTGTATGCTGTAGCAGAGATGAAAATTGAAGAAGTTTGTCATGATTTTCTGCCAATTCCAGTTTTCTCAGGTAAGAATTATGAGTTTAGGACTATTAAAATGAAAACTATGTTTCATGCTGACGGTGTATTGAATTGTGTTGAAAATTATTGTAATGAACCTTATGATGAGGCAAGTGATGCCTCTGCATTATACCTCATACATCAAGCCATGGAAGATAGTTTTTTTCACATTGTTGTTGATGCAACCAGTGCTAAATATGCTTGGGAATGCTTGAGAAGAGAATTTGATGTGAGGGGGAGAAACACTGATCAGCATCAGGCTGAGTTACATGGAGTTGACAATCAGTCTTTTGATGTAGCTGTTGAGAACATTATCAATAATATTGGTAACCACCCCACAGAAGCATAATATAAATTTGAAGAAATTGACAAAGCTCATGTTGTTGTTGGTGGAATGAAAGATGAAAGCAATTGTGTTAATACTGCAACACGATACGAAATTGAATTTGAAGTTGAGGAGAAAAATCTTGCTGGTCATGAGGTTGAGCTCTATGAAGCTAATGAAGACATTAAAAGTTTCGAAATCCTTCAAAATGATATGTTAGATGCTGAAGCACATGCAACTGATGAAAATTCTACAGAAATCATAACAACTAGGGTAGAGATTGAAATTAGAGAAGGTGTAAGGCATCTCTATCAATCTGCATAGCTTCGACACTACCCCACACCAGGAAGTGCTTCACCTTGGATGCCTCACATGCCTTTCCCTAGGCCATGGGTGGCCCCTCCTCAAGGACTGCCACCAGAGCCTGGCTTGCAAATTTCTAATTTTAAGGTTCCAAAAGTAACTCAGGATGCACTCAATAACCGAAGGAATTCGGTTTCATCTTCAGTACCATATATGCCAATGACACCTGCTGTTCCTCATTTCCAAAGTATGGTGGATGCTACTACAGGTCACACTAGTACCAATGTTGGTACAAATGTTCCAAAAGCAGGTGTAGCTATGGTAGGAATTCCAGCAAGGAGCAGAAGACTAGAAAGAGAAAGAAGAAAAGTGTTTTAGAAGAAATTGTTCAAACTGGTGGCATACAAGTGACACCCAGTGTTTCTAAACACTCTGCTGAACCCACACCAACAGTTTCCCCTGGGTCATCAATGATTGTCTCAACTACTTCAAATGCTCTCATTGCACCAAGTACTGGCATCTCGGGTATACCTGTTGTTTCTCATTACCAGGTAATAAGTAGAGGATAAACTGGACAAAGAATTATATTTTCAAAGGAAACAACAATTCATATAGAGCAAGCCAGATTGAATGCTAAAGATGTTGCTTCTATTGCAGCTACTGTAGTTAGGCACAACCAGGGCATTTGGAGTCAGTTAGCATCTCAAAAGAATTCTGAATTAGTTTCTGAGTGTGAAGCTAAGCTTGCTTCTATGGCTACAGTAGCAACAGCCTTGATTGCATCTGATGCTGCTCTACAAGCAAAGCTCATGGCAACTGAGGCTCTGAGTTCTGATGGTAAACAAGATGTTATTTATTCTAGTGAAGTTGGATTGATTGATGGTAGCCAGGGCCATTCTAATTCAATTATTGCAACTACCACGGAAGCTGCCAAGAAGAAGGTTAAGGCTACTTCAGCTGCTACAAAGAGGGCAAAGAATTTGGATGTAGTTGTGAGGGCTGCTGAACTAGTTGCACAAGATGTATCACATGCAGGAGCTATTGTGGCCATGGGTGATCCTGTTCCATTACTGCTAAATGTTTTATTGGAAGCTGGTCCAGAGTCTTATTGGAAGCTAATGACCCAAGAAGCAAGTATTCGAAAAGATGATAATGTTCATAATGAGACACCATCTCAACAATTTGTTACCATAAATGAAAATATTGTTAAATCTTATAAATCCAAAGGTAAGAGAGGTGTGTTTCGGAATGAAACCTCAAGGAATACAAAAGAAGGCATGAAGGGGCCTGCAACAAAATTGTCAAAGCAGTCAGAGAAGGATTGTTCACAGACACCAGATCGTGCACTGCATGATATCTTAAGTGAAAAAGATGTGGAAGCTCGAAAGGAGAATCAAGCACTTCGTACAACCCAAGTTGCTGTAGATGTCTTTGTTGCAAAGATCGTCTCAAGGGGGAGCAACATAAATCAGCAGCAAGTTGAGGTTTAGACTATTGAAGAATCAATAGAAAATTCTGCATTAGTAGTTGAAGTCAGTCAATCCATTGGTGAATCTCACTATGTTAATATTACCTGTGGACGAAGATACTAAGTCTGAAGTTGATAATGAGCAGCACCTCATGCAAGATCTGTCTGAGAAATCTGAAATTATAGATTGTGGAAATGATCCAACATGTGAATCAAAGGTTGAAATGTGATTGAAAAATGTGCCAGAAAGTACGAATGTAGTTGTTTTTGCTGACAGTGTATGTAGTGTTGCATGTATATTTCAAGATGAATGTAGTCAAGCTAAAGACTCTATAAGTAAAAATGTTGAAGATGAGGATAATGGCATCCCTTTACATGCTGCAAGATTTTTTGAATCTGAAATCGAAAAAGGGCCGATCTATGATGAAGAAATTTTGAGTGAAGGTGAGTTGACTGAAATTGAGAAAGAAATGAAATTAATTTTTAATATGATCAATGGTGAAGAATGTTCACTTTCTGTAGAATGCAATGAAGAAGGAAATGATGTAGATGTTTTTGATGAAGTGAAATTTAGGATTGCAGGTGAGGCAGAACATAAAATTGAAGAAAATTTAGAACTGAAAATTGCAAAATCAATATAAGCTAATGAAAATCTCTATACATGTGATGATGTAGTTCTTGTAGAAATGATTGATAAAATGCTGAAAATTAGTATGAGACTGAAATCAGTAGAAAGAAGGTTGAATGGAGAAAAGGATAATGTAAATAGAGATGGAATGAATTTAATTGCAGTGAGTTTAACTGAAGGAATTGAAGCTGAAATGGATGCTTATGATGATGAGAATGGAAGCACTGATGCCGTAAATAATGAAGAAAATGCAAATATTGAGCAGACGAAAATTGAAGAACAGTTTATGAAAGAAAATTTTAAGAAATGGAGTCCTGAAGAGATCATGCACTGCCATAAGTTGATTTTGTGGTTGTTTATTGAACAGGTTGAAGCCTATAGGAAATACATGTTACAGCTGAAAAGTTTTGACTACAGCTGGAATAAAGCCATCAAAATATTTGAGGATGTTGATGGAAGAATGAGGCCAAAGGATGCTGACGATAGTAGATATGAAGAATCAAAGAAAACAGTACAGCTGAAAAAGAAAGTGAAAATGAAGAAGCCAAATCACAACTGTTTCAAGGTTTGGAGTCAACGAAAATCGAAAATATGTTAACAGGTTTAAATTTTCAGATGTATGTTTTTTTAATAGTTTCAAATGCTTGTAAGCCTAGCCGAGACCAAGACCGACATGCATATTCAACAATATGTATTTTTGAAATCTGTATTTTGAAATTCTGTCATCATGCATGTAAACTCTGTATATGAATTTCGAATGTGGCTGTTGAAATTAAGGGGAAGTGTTGGAATTAATTCCCAATCGCCACATCATCCACCTCGTGTAGTGAGTTCACCTAGAGCCATGTGATCACATGATGTATACAGTGTATTCATTGGCAGTCTTAAATGCTACCTAGCTTCTAAGAAAAGCCGATCTCTAAATGTTTCTAGATCTCTTTGAGAAAGTTCGCCAAAGTTCACAATGTATAAACATATATTCTTGTTAATGGAATTAAGGAGTTTTTTTATGGGAAGTTTGGCCCCCTGTCGTATTCCATCAATGGTTGCTCTGTTTTGCTGCTTGTTTATTTGTTTTGGCTCTCTGTCCACTGCACCCTCCCACACAATTTTGGAAAAGTCCACATGAGGTCTGTTACAATTTCCTAGATGGAACTTGCATTTCAGATACATTATCTTGGTCGTGTTAAATCTCTATTGGAGTAGCAGTGGCTCGGGGTTGGATCGAGACAAGTGACTTTGGTTGTTCTAATCCTATGGTTGGGAGGAACGAGTGTATGAGCTATGTTTTTCCAGATATGATTATCTAACTCTCACTCAAGAATGATCAAATAGAGAGGAGCACCCTCTCTATTTATACTTTACCTTTCACTTATCCTTAACCCCAAATAGGTCGGCCCCTAAGTGTAACTGGCTGGGCCGACTTCTCTAGGAGATTCTATTAACCCATTAATAAGTTAAATCTGGGGTCTAATGCCCCAACATACATGGGAGGATTAACCTCAATGACTTTACATGTCCCAAGTACAATAATCAATTCTCCGATCGGAGGAATAAACATCTTCGTCGGAGGTAGAATAATAAAATACAAATACAATAAACAAGCGAATACATTCTGAAGTTACAAATACATCAACACTCCCTCTTAACTAGGAAGGTATTCTCTTGATACAGTTCATCAGCACAAGTCTTCGTCACTGGATCATCATCAAAGTTGGATCATCATTGTCACTACTGCTGCTATCTCGACCATCAATCTCCAATCTACTCGTCATAGGAATTTTTACGGAGCCAACCCTTTTTCATGCTGGATGTAGGCCTAGCCTCCATGTAGTTCTTCATCATCTCTGCAAGCAAGCCATCAAGTAGGTACATATCAAGACTTATTACATGCCTCTGCAAAACCTGCAAGATCTTCCAGGACTGATTATATGCTACTGCAAAACCTGAAGGAGAATCCCAGGACTGATTATATGCCACTTGCAAAACCTGCAAGATCTCCTAGTACTAATTATATGCCACCTCAAAACCTGAAGGAGCATCCCAGGACTGATTATATGCCTATGCAAAACCTGTGTACCATACAGTTACCTCATCATCTTCATATCATCTCGTCGTCAATGGAGCACAGCCCAGATGCACACAACACAACACTTACAATAATTGGCATAGAAGGACTTTCCTCTGACCATCCGGAAAAGGCTCAACACTTACATCAATGACCATGGAAGTACTAACCTCTGACAATGTCGAAAAGGCTACAGTAATTACATCAACGACCATGGAAGGAATTTCCTCTGACCATGTCTAAAAAGCTCGGCAATTACATCAACAACCATGGAAGGAATTTCCTGTGACCATGTCGGAAGAACCTTGGCAATTACATCAATGACCATGGAAGGACTAACCTCTGACCATGTCGGAAAATCCACACCAAGCCCTTACATCTACACCATGGGGGGACTTTCCTACCACCATGTGAGAATGGCCCATCCCTTACATCTACACCATAGGAGGAATTTCCTACCACTATGTGAGAATGGCCCGTGTGCATCTGCGTCTTCCGGACTCATCACTTCCCCTTCGAAGGAACCTTGATCTGAAGTACACCAAGCTTCTCTCTGAAGTACTTGAACTTCACTCTAGCTAGCAGCTTGGTCAATACATCGGCTATCTACTCATCCGTCGCAACATACTAAAGCTTCACTACTCCTCTCTGCACCATATCCCTGATATAGTGATACTTGATCTCGATGTGCTTCAACTTGTCATGGAACATCGGGTTCTCAGACAACTTCACACAACTATGGAAGAGTAATCCCTTTCCCATACACAATATGCCTTATTTATATACCATGCCTGTAGGTCATGTTTTTACAATTCACAGGAAAAAACCCTAAGGTTCCCAAAATTGGCATGGATGCCCGCCACCCTTCCTGTCGTCGTTGATAGCTTTCTCCACTCACTCTGGCCGCCTTACTGGACCACTCGTGGCTCTAACGCCCTTCTGACAGCCGCAGTCATCAACAAAATGGTTACTAATGCATCGTGGCCTATCACTTTCCACTCCTTTAGCTTGCCTCTCGCCATCGACTTAGTGTCCTAGCTTCTCAACTGCTTGCCGCCACTCTCTTAGGTAGGTCACTTTCCGCTATCTTCCGCTATGTCCCTTACTCAAAGTAGGTCGCTTCCTCATCTGAGCTTTACTTATATTCTTTACCAAAATTAGCTGCTGCGATGTTACTGCGCAACAACATATCTGCGCAAAACTTAAACATATACCCTGCACTGCGCGATCCACAAAATTGTACTATTTGTGCACTCGGCCTGAACTGCGCAGTTCCAAAACTACTCTTTATCCGAACTATACCCACTTGGGCCATGCCCAATAGATCACCTTAGTAAAAGTATGAATGCATGTGAATAATAGAAGACATTCATTGATTAGGGTTATGACACTTATGATTGTATTAATGCACTGTGGTGTTGTATGAGGATGATGTTGTCCGCTAACATGAAAGGTACATCAAGAAAGAAAAATCAAGTTCTAGATGAAGAATATATGACCATGGTGACATGAAGACAAAGACTCATCCATAGTCGTTGATCACATAGAAGCTCTACTTACGAGGTATGTATAATTTGGTTCTACAATGCTTAACTTATGAGATATGCAAGTTACTAGCACAACATCTCTAAATCATTGAAGAGAACAAATAAGACATTGTTTGGGTATGTTAGACATAACTAGCAAACATGATAATCTAGGTATGTTTTCCTATATCGAGTTAGAATCCTACCTTGTGTTAGGATAGAATCTTATATAAGTATACTTTTGTATGATTGATAATGATTATTCATGAAGTTATAAGTTTGAGTAATCAAGGGTTTATGCATATTATGCTTCTTAGTTTGATTAATGATATGATAAAGTAGAAGAGTCATGTGGTCAAATAAGAATATGCATGAGTAAAATAAGTACTCCCTGAAACCTTGAATACTAACGTTTGTGATAAATTACCTTTGTATGAAATGATCATGACCATACATGTTAAGATTATAGGATTATAATGGTTTGATAGTATTGACATTATACTAATGAATGTATGATTATGTATGAGGTCTTGAGGATGACACTATGATGAAACTAGTGCACACTTAAGCATGCATAGTGGTCTAGGATGGATAGAAGTTCAAAGACATATAATCATGATGCTATCACAAAGGGAAAATAGAGATCAAGAGGGAGCACACTCCAGTAGTTCCTGCAAGGAAGCAAATATTGAGAGGGAGTCCACCCAACAACCAAACAACGATAAGTATTTAAATTTTCATTTCTTGTGTATATGATTACTTAAATGATGTTGTTCAGTCATGCACATACTTATGTTCCTAGATTTAGGATGTATATTATGCATGTTAGAAAAGTTGCATTAATGAACAAGATACTACTAATATGCAAATAATGGGTAAGTGGCCTATGGTACTGTAAAACACTCCATTGCTACTTATCTAGATTGAAACCTCTTTGCTGACATGTTGGAGTAGTGCACACTCTTAACAATGTTCTGGTAGAGATGGAAGGCATCTAGAAAGTTACGGGATATGGATAAATGTTGTATTGAAGCATTGGATAAGATAATTGCATGACTGCATGGCTTATGTTTTTTATGCATAAGAATTTGTTCTGAAAAACTATGAGATGCTTCTAATCATGCAATTGAACTTGACTTGTAAGAAAGATCATATGCATAATAAGTTATCATTGAAATGTCAACATAATTTGATAATTATGAAGTGTTACTAATCATGTAATTAAATTTGATTTGTAGGAAATATCATGTGCTATGATCTACAAAAGAAGGATGATTAACACCTGTTCCAAAGAACAAGTGATGGATGTTCAACATTAAGACTTAAAAATCAAACATACTATAGAAGGCCTGTGGATAGAGGATCCTCTTAGAAAGAAGGAGAGGATCATGGCAAGATGTTTGCTCAAGTTCCTAGACACACTTCCAGAGATAGATTACACCAATGGATGACAAGACTGTTCTCTTGAATGGTGTCAATGAAGAAGAAGTGCATATACAGCAAACTCCCAGGATTCAATAGAGAATCACATGATTGAAGAAATCTTTGTATGGGTTCAACAGGTACCCAGGAGCGATAGTCATTTGATGAGATTCATGATCACCATGGGTGATGCGAATTTCAAACTTTGCTACAAGGTTGAAGATGGTTTGTATATACATATGTATGCAAGAAGGAACTCACCATAGAGTTCAAGTGATCTTAAGGCTCATATCAGTAGACCCATCTGATGGGAGATGGCACAGATAGATATACAGAAGATCACTCAAAGCAGAGTATGAATGATGTTCAGTCACAAAGGGAGGACAATACTCAGATATAGAAAAATCCATTTCAAAGTGAGTAGATCTTCGAGTTAAAGAATCTTGGCATGATTCTTGTGATTAGATATGTGGCTGAGATCAGATGATATTTTTCCTTAGCTAAGGAAAATGTGAAGTAGAGATCTGGGTATGATGCACTATTTTCTAGGAATGGAGGTGTGGTAGAGTGCGGATGGAATCTTCCTTGGACAAGGGAAGTATGCAGTAGAGATCCTGAAGAGGTTCGAGATGATGGACTGCAAGGCCATGAACACACCTGTGGCATCGAACCTGAAGCTATTGTGTGATGCTTCATCAGAGTCGGTTGATGCCACGATGTATCGTCAGATGATTGGGTCTTTGATGTACCTGACGAATATGAGAATAGGTATTTGCTTTACTGTGAACACATTGAGCCAGTTCCTGACGGATCCAAGACATGTTCACTTGATTGTTGCAAAGCATATTCTGAGGTACCTGAAGGGTACGGTGGATTATGGGCTCAAGTATGATGCGAATCAGAAGATTAACCTGGAGGGTTATGTTGATTCGGATTGGGCAGGAAGTGCCATTGATAGGAAGATCACTTCGGGGTGCTGCTTCAATATGGGATCATGTGTGATCTCTTGGTTTAGTAGGAAGCAGTCTTATGTGGCACTGAGTACAGCCGAAGCAGAGTATGTCGCAGCTTGTTAGGCTAGTTGTGAGGTAGTATGGCTAAGGAAGCTACTGTCTGATTTGTTTGATCTCCAGTTGGATGTGACTTGCATATATTGCAGTAACCTTAAGTCAGTTACGCTGTCCTATTATTTGCATCCTGTACGAACTGTGCAGTCCTTCGATGCACTGGTTGCATAAGCATCTTAGCTTGCAGAAGTGTTGACCACAACAAAGGCTATAATCGCGCAGTCTTCAGTCTGCAATGCGAGCCCTGCAACGCGTTGCGCTATAGTCCGTTCGAACAACTCATCACATTTCTATGGAAACCTGATTCCGCAGTGCCCCCAAAGCTACACCTTGGGTGAGACCTCATCCTGTTCGCAAGCTGTTTCTGAAAGGGCCGGTGAGAAGGGGTTTTGTTGGTTCCTTGAAACCATAAAGAACCTGAGTCTGCATTGGAAACCTCTAGAACAGTATCTTAAGACAGCATGATCAGACAATCATGATTGTACTAACCTCAATACTATGAAGACAAATATATCATGAACTTAATCACAAAACAAATTTCAAAACATACCTGTATCTCCTCAAGTCATACCTATCGAGATTGCTTATAGTCTTCTCTAGAAGGGTAAAACCCTAACCATCCAAGGTAGGTCACTTATAAACATCTTATATAGGTTCATGGTGCTAGGATGATAGAATATCAATGCCTTTTAAACCTCCTCCATTGCTACCCTATGAGTCTCCCAACCTTGCTAGGGTTTCTTCTTACTTGGAAACCCTAATTTTTCAATCTCCTTCCTCCCACAACATTTTGATGGAGGATTAATATCTATGATGAATGGATTCCAAATCCATTTTCAAAGTTTCCAATGTTGCATCAGGTGTCTCCAACATTTTATCAAGTCATGCCATACCTAAAAACTGAAAACCCTAAGTGAGAGCTTCTTCCTTCTCTTCTTTGACTTCCTCCGTTGAGCCATTTCAGATGTGTCATATTGTTTCTGGTGTATCTCCGAAATTGTGGATCTTCAGGGTATGAAAATTAGGCCTATGGTATCCAGACTTGTCATCTTTCCAACACCATAGGATTTAGCTTTATTCGATTCTCCATCAGGTATATATGCTCAGTTTACCAACATGACCTGTTTAAGGGATGAAACATCATAGTGAACTTGTACGGAGAGCCACGTGTCACTGTTTCAACTTCGGCTTCAGAAAATCGGACATGTGAAACTAAATTATGTTCCCTAACTGTCACATTTTACGGAATTCCATTTGGATCTTCCTAGCCCGAGATATGACCTTTTTTCCTAGGCACCTATTTAGGGCTTCATTCTGGAAGAGGCAGAAACCCTAACTTGTACGGATCATATATGAGAAAGTACAATGAATCTTTGGTTGAAATTCGGACACAAGGTACAGGAAAATTTCGTCTTCAAACTGTCCAATTTTTAGATTTTGAACCTTCACCAATATTGATTTATAGCGAAAGTTCCACGATGACTAGGTTTTCCTATACAAATCCCTAGCTTTCAAATTGTCGCAAGTGAGACAAGTGTCATAAATGCCATACATGCGTTCATTTAGGCTAGCTCTGATACCATGTTAGTTTTTCATCATTTAATTCAATATGATCTAGGATCTTAACTGAGAGAATAACATTCATAGCAAATCAAACACAAGAGACAAGAGACACAAAGCATTTCACTGGGGAAACCATAAAGGAGAAACCCTGCAACTTCCTCCGAGATAGAATGCGAAATAATGCAAAACCCCAAAACAAGTAGATGGTCTCCAACAGCTTCCTCCTTCTCCACTTGTGCGATGTCCTCCTATCTCTCACTAATGCAAAGTGAGTGAGTGTGTGAATGATCAAATAGAGAGGAGCACCCTATCTATTTATACTTTACTTTTCACTTAGCCTTAACCCCAAACAGGTTGGCCCCTAAGTGTAACTGATTGGGACGACTTCTCTAGGAGATTCTAATAACCCATTAATAACTTAACTCTGGGGTCTAATGCCCCAACATACATGGGAGGATTGACCTCAATGACTTTACATGACCCAAGTACAATAATGACTTCTCTGATTGGAGGAATAAACATCTCCGTCGGAGGTAGAATAATAAAATACAAATACAATATACAAGTGAATTCATTTTGAAGTTACAAATACATCAACATTATGTAATTTTTATCTATTAATTATTTTAACTGTGATTTTATTCGTTAATCTCTAGGATAGTCATCCGGTAAAAATATTTTGAGTTTGGTACCGCACCAGGTACTAACTCAATGGTGAAATCCAATTCTCTTTTCAGAGGTAGACGTGGAATTTCTTCCGGGAATACATCTGAAAAGTATCTTATGATTGGTATATCTTCAAGTTTTAACTTATCTTCTTTAGTTGTGTGTTCATCATTAATTACATTTACAACAAATAATTTACATCCTTTACGTACAACATTTTTCATTTGTAATGCAGAAATCTGTCTAACTAAAACGTTTCTAGGCACTCCTTTTACTACAACAATTTCTCCTTTATCATTCAAGCATGTAAATGTCTTTTCAAAACAATTCAAAACTACCCTATGCTTTTCTATCCAATCCATACCGATTAAAACATCATAAGATCCTAATGGTAGTACATACAATTTTACTTGAGTCTTAAACTGATTCATAAGCAATTCACAATCTTTAACAAAATTAACTACCTTCCTTTTTGTTCCTATAGCTAATTGAACTAGCCAAGATTTTTCAAACTTTTCCACTTGCAATTTATAGTTTTCTACTATACCAGGTGATACATAACTCAAAGTAGCACCTGGGTCAATTAAAATAGAGATGGGTTTGTTCTGTAGCATACCTTCTATTTCGACCATTGAAGTCTGATGATCAGCCTGTCGATTCTCCAAGGATGCAATGATCCTGGGCATTTCCCTCGCTAAGTCACCAACTGTTGCCTCTTCCTGCACTGTATGGATGTTTCTGACAGTTCTTTTCCTGTTAGGACAGTTTGTTACATAATGTCATCCTTGACATTCAAAGCATTTTATAGGTTCTTTTCGTTCATTATTTTTAGCATAATTATTAGGAATGTCTCTGTTTCTTGTAGCTGTAAAATTCTGTTGTGCATTTCTTTTAAAATTATTTCCCTGAAAATTTTTGTTAGGAAAATTTCGAGAATTTTTATTCCCAACATTCCTGTTATATTTAAAATTATTTCTCCTTTGTTCAAAATTACTTGGTCCTTTAACCTTCCAGCTAGGTACACTTTCTCTTTTTTTGTTCTGTTCGTAACAAAAAATTTCCTTCCTCATAGCCTCCTCAAGAGTCTTAGGGTTATCATATTCGATTCTGTCCTTGATGTGGAAAGGAAAACAACTCATAAATCATTGTATTTTAGGTTTTTCATCAATGATATATGGTATATACCTCAATAGACTTAAAAATTTACTGCTTAACTCTTTCATGTTCATAGAACCTAACTTCAACTCATAGAATTCTTTAGCCTTTTCTTCATAGTATTGTTCAGACATAAATTTCTTTTAAAAAAATTCCTTAAAAGTACTCCAAGTTAGATACTTTTCTTTAAGAAGTTTTACTCTTTTGATATCTTGCCACCATATATCCGCTTTTCTAGTTAGATTATAAATGGCCATCTTGGCTTTCATCCTGTCGGAATAGTTATAAATTTGGAATTATTTCTTCATCCTCGACAGCCAAGCTTCTGCTTCTTCTGCTTTCTCTATCTCTCCATTAAACATCGAAGGTTTTATCTTTTTAAACTCCCTTGAGATTTCTTCATATGGTTTGCATTTCATCTTTTTAGGACTGCTGTCAATGGAATACCTATGTTTATTTCTATGTGTTTTAACATCAGTTTCAGAAGAGGAATTACTTTCATTTTTAGAGAATTTTAACTTCTTACCTTTGTGTTGATAAGACATAGTTCCAGATTCAGATTTAGATTCTGTTCTTTTATCTTTGCCCTCATTATGAAATTTATCTAGTAAAATTTGATTTAGTCCTTCCTGTGCCTTCATAATTATTTCATTTTCTTCCTTAACAGTTTTTATTTTTTCTTGTAAATCTTTAACAATTCGAAGAAATTCAGATGAATTATTATTTAATTCCACGTATATATTTTCTTCATTAACATTTTTATGTTCATGACTATTTTGTTCATTATGATGGGATACATCCTCAGCAGATTCCTATGCTCCGTCCATTACCTGCAAATTAGATATTGAATGTTCTGTACAGAAAAAATTTAAAACAAAAATCAGTAACTGTGTGTTTTCTGCTTCATCAGAATGTGCGAATTGAGCCACTTTCAGGCCTAGTGTTTGAACTTGCACTCTAATACCACATGTAACACCTCCAAAATTTCACAAAAATTTTAAAAAAATTGTTTAGTATAAACGCTACAATTTACTATGCAGAATGTGTTTTTGTGAATTTTTACGTTTTATTATTTGTATAAATTAATCAAGGAATGTCGTCCAATTACTATGATGTTACTTATGGACGAACTTATGATAATTTAAGCTGTGATATTTACGTTTATTTCATCATCTTGCAAAACATGTTTAAGGGAGTATTAGTTACTCCTTATCTATCATTGTATTGGTGACACTTATTTGTTACTAATTCATCATTTATTTAATGCGTCTTAATCACTGAATACAGAGTTTTTTTTACTGTCATTAATATGATAATTTATCGCTTATGACAACATTGATATTTACTTTGTCATTCTTCTCGCCAAAATACGATATTGCAATTATATTTACGATGTTAATACTGAACATGTATTTCTTTTGTTGAAGGGGTCCTTGTGACGTCCCAAGTCTTACTTGGCTTCTAACAAGCTAATGCAAAAACCTTCCTTATTGTTGTTCGAGGTTATAGGTAAGAGTTTCGTAACCAATTTAGAAGCTAATCCTAGCTTGTATTTTCCAAGCATGAGATTTCTATGCTAATCCTAAAGTTAACTATAGGTATGATTTAAATAGCTCCTAAGGAACCAAAGCTAACGTGATGTCTTGCAAAGGTTTTAAGGGTTGCCAAACTATATACTGAAGGTGGACATAAAGAATTTCGGCCAACAATTAAGGAGAAAGGGGGATTTACCCTATGTGTAAAACTCCAACGTATTAATTCATATGCTATTGAATTGATAAACTATAGCTCGATGGTAAATATTTAATGGTAAGTGGGGGCAGACAGGAAATAAATGCTATCACCTAAAGGGTTGGTGATGAATTCCACGTAGAGCATAACCCTAACTACTCGCTGAGGGTTTTGCATTAACACTTGTTGCCTGCTTCGAAGGGTGGAGAGCCAAGCTCTCTCGACCGCCATGGTCGTAAGGAAAACCACTCATAGTATCTATGTGGATCCCTCAATGAGCTATTCTTTTGGGTTTTATACGTTTTCAACGATTTATGTGATTGTAGTTGGTTTGGTTGTTGTGAGGATTGAAGCTCTCGGCTCTTGACTTCTCAGCATTTACAAGGTATGGTTCGACATCCACTTAAATGTTTTAGTTTCTTTCATTTTATGGTTGAAATATTATCATTCATCCTTTAATAACCAGTTGCGTGTATGGCAGGATTTCTTTACAATGTTTCAAGTTGCTCCCTGGTCTCGACTTGTGGTCTCAGCGTTGACATTGCTGATAGTTGGCAACTCCAGTGGTTTGGAAACCACAGTAAGCCTCGGGCCTTTCACAGCGATGCCTCTGTCAACCCTTAACTGGTTTAAATGCCCGTGTTAGTTTTTGTTTGTCTTTGTTGTAAGCCTTTCGGCACTTCGTGAGGATTGGTAGCTTGTAAAGGGTTTATGGACTCATACCCAAACTTGGGGTTTCGACCATCGTTTCATTTAATGGAAGCAATACGGTGTTAGTTTTATTTATTTAATATCTTGTTCTAATCTCTGTCGAGACTATTTTCTACTTAGTTCTTTGTTAATGAAACCTCTATTTTATATATAAATGGTGAATGCGTATAAAAACACCTAGGTATAAACCCTATTTTGGCAAATTTACTTTTTATTTTTAAATGTTGCACTGCTCTTGAAACTATGCGAAGAGATGTGTAGTTTGTAAGTTGAACACGGTTCAACCTATTTCACACTCTGTCAAAATGTTTTTAATGAATTTACTTGGCTAAACCCTAACGTGAATGTTGTTTAATAATTTTTTTTTTATCATGCATAAGATAGGCCGAGAATGGCTCTGTCGAGAGAGGAAGAACTTGTAAACGAAGTTCTGAGCCAAACCCTACCTATAAGTTATATTTTTGTTAATGAAGAGCTTAAATTCATTGAAGGCTCTCTTATGAAGATATTCGTTTCATTTTTATATAAACTTTAATGTTGTTATTTCTACTGTGAGCGTTTACTTACTTCGATGGAGAGTATTAAATGTCCAATGCCCTAGAAATGAATTGTGTAGATTACAGAACTTGAACTCGTAAATTTATTTCTTGAAAGACTTGTTATAAGTTAAGCCTTAAGCACAATCGTGCTCTGTTTGTAAATTAATGGTTGTTGAAGGGATACGACCGTGAATACATTTCTCTTCCAGATATTATAATTGTAAGGTTTTACACCCAATGTCATCTACGATGACTTTGTTTTTTATACTGTAATTGTATTTGGTTTATAATAACACTCGGTAAATTGGATATTAAAGGGATTCGATCCCGTTCTATGATTAGTTATATTTCCATAATGTTCTTTGGACCATTACACTCTAATTGTAATAACAGTTTTTATTTTACTTTGTTTACAATCGATAATGGTAGGTCTTATTTTCAATTGAAATATTTTGTTTATTAAGAAGAAACTCGGCATAGACCTCAAAAATGGTATAATGAATATCTTTTTAAGTGTGAGATTGATAATTCTGGCATACCTTAATCATGATCTTATGTACTTATATGTTCTAGATTTGATGATTAAAATGTTGGAGAGGTTTCGTCAAACTCTAGGTTATTCTTTCTGTAAGCATCTTAGAATAATGATCATTTTATAATCTATCCTATAGGATAAAGATATTGGTTATGTGAAAAGTACAAAGTTGTTATGTCTCCAAGTTTTACTAATAAAATAATGTGTTATAAATATATAGAATGAAATCTGTAATAGATATGCTATCTATCTGATAATGATTATTGGTATAGACTACTATTATGAATTTATAACTTAGTACAAATATTGACTGCGAGAAAAATGGTATTTCTATCAGCATGTTTATTTGATTATGGTTCAGACTAGCTACTGTTCTACAATTGTAGGAACTGTAAAATAGAGAATCAACATTATAACTGTCATATTGAAATCATTCTAATCTATTACTTAACAAAAACTTATTTGTACTAGAGTGCATCACAAAATGTGAAAGGAAAAATACAGAGAAGGTTTTACATTCATCATTCACTAATTTCAGATCCTATTCATTCAATCATTTATGCATCAATAATTTATCAGTTCAATACTCTACCAATTCTATCAATTTAAATAAGCATTCTTTAGAATATACAGAGTAAGATTACAAAATAATAAGACCAAGACAATGCAGAAACTGTTTAGACTGTGTAGGTGGACAAACACCCAAAGAAGACCATTCCTCCCAAAAATATCCTGAAAGCAGCCAATATTACTTGCTTTAGGACCCCTGAGCTTGTTCACTGAACCACCAGGACGAAGATACTTTGTAGAAGCATGTAACAAACTTTTTGTATCTTTGCAATCATGAAGACTTGCATACAAATCACTCTCTGCCAACTCAGCAGATTAATCTGACAGTCTTATTCTGCAACTGATTCTAGCATCCCCTCATTGAATTCCTCTTGTGTTCTCAACATAATAGTTTCCAGCAAATCATAAGGAAAGGTAAGTGAGCCTCCTGCCCCATTCGATGGTTATATGTCTTCCTAGGTCTTTGGGTCAGTTAAAAATCAGTTAATGAGCCACCTGCTCAGTTCCACCTTCCTTGGGGAACATGACCACAATTTTAGGGAGCTTGCCTCCTACAACAACTAGTAAGGGAGGGCAGATGTAGCCACTTGTCAATTTCCTACTACAATAGTTTCATTCCCCCTAGTGGGTCAGTGAACACTCTTCAACAGTCCTCTTTGGATGAGTGTCTCCTATTTTAATTTATTAAATAATAATAATATTCAATTACAGTCATCCTTGACCATCCTTGGTCAATAACATAAAACTTTTCAATAAAATTTAGAGTAATGTTTTTCCACAAACATAAAATGTTTCAAGTTCTAGGTATGTTACATGGCATCACTGTTGGGAGGGATGGTTGTCAGGAGGGATTGCGAAGGTGTCAGGAGGGATAGCGAGGGGACGGTGTTGGAGTGGGGTCTGCAGTGACCGGGCAGGATCATTGTCATTAGGGATCGTGAAGGTGTCAGGAGGGATCACGAGGGGACGGTTTCAGAGTGGGGTTGCCAAGGACGGTGCTAGAGTGGGATCTATGATGACTAGGCATTTTCGCCATCGGGGAAAAATCGTCGTTGATTGTACTATATCCTTATTATATCCAATATTTGTAGATTTCCTTATTCTCTTTGAATTTTAGTATAGGAAAGTGTAATACCACATAATTATGCTACATAAGAAAGTCTAATACAACTGAATTATGCTACTATGGTTCTAAATGACAGTTGAACCAACAATAAAACAATAGACAGTTGCAGCCCGCCCACGGTAACTGGGTTGCACATGCAGGAGCTCGCAAGTATGGAAACATTGGTATCTTTCAGCTAAGTGGATCGGTCTCCATGCAGTGATTGCACAGGCCCCTCCCTCCCTCTCTCACGCAATGCACAACGCAATGCAGAGGGTGCAAGGATATGCCCTAACATTCAATTTTGACTATCAAGTTCACTACAACAATAAAATTGACTCTTGCTACTTAAAAGAACAACAAAATCATTCTCGTGAATGCTCAGTAATCTAAAAATTCAATTTAGAATTCTATTTAAGATGTCCCCAATTATAATTTGCAAATATCAATTCCAGCCATTTAACAAATAAACAACAAAAAGCTTATCAAGTCGTTTAAGAAGGACAACTAATTTTCCTTGCTATGCAACATACTAGCTAGTCTAAAGTTGTAATTATCTTAGGTTCAATAGCCATCAACAACATGTGCAAATAATGGCATGGACCCTCTCTAAGGGGTCTTTACAATCAAATTTTGATATGGATGTCATCATCATCATCATCATCATCATCATCATCATCGTCATTCCATCATCATCATCATCATCATCATCATCATCATCATCATCATCATCATCATCATCGTCGTCGTCATCATCATCATCACCATCGTCGTCGTCATCAACATCGTCATCAACATCATCATCATCATCATCATCATCATCATCATCATCCTCTTCATCATCATCATCATCATCATCATCATCAATTGATGATGAGGAGGAGGAGGAGGAGGAGGAGGATGATGATGACAAAGATGTTGTTGATCATCATCGTCATAATCAACATCATCATCGTCGTCATTCATCATCATCAACATCATCATCATCGTCCTCATCATCATCATCATCATCATCATCATCAAGAAGGGGGAATCAAGTTTTGACCTAGAGTGACCCCTTTTAATCATTCCTAGAGTTATGTTGTTGATGAACCAAAATTAAGCACTTCAACTAAGTATGGGCCAAATCACAAGGTTGGATCCAAAGAAAAAACCTAGTAAGTAGGATGGTTCCCCAAAGGGTCTAGTAGAGTCAAACTAATGATTAAAGTTATAATATTGAAGAGGAGGCAATATCAAACCCTATTTAAGCACTAGTCATCACAAGCAGTTCATGCATATAGGGTAAGGTAAAGTGACTCAATAGATATTTATCTAGCACATAACAATATTTGTATGAAGAGAGAAAAATATCAATGTTAATAATGGGTAGGTCATGTATATCAAGGAAATGGAAGTAGGAAACACCCTAGTACCTATAAGTAGGTAGGTGTATGTGAATACTAATAAATGCATACACTACAATCACTCTTATGCCTATGTTTTGATTCATTCAATAGGATTTTTGTATGGATGCATATGTGCAATTGAGCTAGGGTTTGGTCAATACAATGTATTCATATTGTTGTGTTGTTTGATTTTTGTTGTAGATTAGGATACCAAATCTCAATTGTTTCCATTTCCAAAAGCCAATAGTCATGCAATTTAGTTAGAATTTGGTAAATCCATTGTATTCATTGAATAGGATATCGAAGCCCAATAGTCATCATTTATTGTAGTCAATAGTCAACCACCTAAGTACTAAATAGTGCAGACGCACTAAATAGCGCGTGTGCGCTGTTTAGTGCATACGCGCTATTTCTGCATACGTGCAATTAAAATAATGCGCACGCGCCATTTAAATTTCTAAATTTTGCCGTGCAATTCCTTTCCCACCAACGTGGTGGATGACTTGGGACTATATGGTTTTAGGTTCCGGTTGCCAAACCAAGTGGCTTGGACTAGGTTATAACAAAATACATCTTATTCTATAACTTCTTCTGTTTCGAGCATGATTTTGCATATGCTACACTTGTCCACTGCTAATGAAATTGCACACACTTGTAGAACTATGTGTGCAAATTCCGAATATGTAATTTCTTATTAAATCTATTAATTTTTTCTATTTTTTAATTAATTTTAATTGCACTAACGTCAATCTTACACAAAAAGTAGGTTATTTCTTTTGTCTATAACTTTTTATTGGCTCACCTATTTTGAAAACAGAAAAGAACCCGCATAAGTACACACAAAGATCTACATCCTAAAAAAAACAAAAGTTCATTGATTATGTTAAGACCATGATGTCGAGGACCAACGCTCGACCTAGTCATTTTAGGGCTTGGCTAACTTCCTTAATTAAAAAAAATTAAAATTAACATAAATAATTATGGAAAAATAGCGTTGCACTAGAACGGCCTGTTATCTATGACCATATATAATTTTTTTCACAAAATTATACCATTTGCATACCAAACCAGGGGACCAACTCAAACATATTCATTATGTTTTCTTAAAAAAATAACATACCAACCTTAGGAGGACCCCGTGTTTTGGGAGTTATACTTAATTTCCACAAATAATATTTATATATTCCAGAAAGTAATCCGATTGTCTACGTTTTATCTTCTTACGCCATATTCCCAAAAGTTGTGTAGGTAGCTCTAATATTGCTTTTTGACGTTCAGATTTCTGTTTTTCTAGAAGTCCATTGTGACTAACATGTCATGAGTGGCCAGCATTAGCTTGCACTAGCCCTAATAATAGAAGACTTTAAAATAAAATAAAAAATAGATATCAACAAACACCTACATACTTATATATATATATACATATATATATATATATATATATATACATATATATATATACATATATATATATATATATACATATATATATATATACATATATGTATATATATATATATATGTATATATATATATATATATACATACATATATATATATACATATACATATATATATACATATATATATATATACATATATATATATATACATATATCTATATATATATACATATATCTATATATATATGTATATGTACATATATATATATATATATATATATATATATATATATATATACACCAAAAACAAGTAGGCGCATACTTCAACCCTTAAAGCACTAAGAAATAGGAAAACAAATATGACATAAACCTACTTGCTATATTAGTTGAACTAGACCACTGCACAAGATCCCGAAAGAGCTAAAATATGTACAAGAAAATATCCACCTAAGCATTAAATAAATGTGGGCAACCAATACTCATTTAACAAAGATACAAAACCAGTAAATGGGGACGAACTGCATACACTAAGAAAGCTATCGAAAAAATTCTCATAATCATTTAGACTACTTACCTCACACAAGAGTTATGTAGATTACTCACTTCAAATTTGCTAAGTGAAACAAATAAGAATTGAATAGTTGATATATTTATTTGAATGTGTTCTCCTACATGATCCTCTTGAGGAATGATAGATGTGGCTATATTTTTTCAAAAGTTAGCTAAAAATGATATATGTGGCTAAATTCTTGTAAATGATCTAATTGGTTAGAAGCTAGATTTTCCCCAAAAAAAATTCTTTTTTGATAGAACTACTACCAAAAAAGATGATTTCTTTAATACTACATATTCAAAATGGTAAATGGTACACATCAAAGAAATACAATGCTTATATAACTTTTGCTTAGAGCTAAGTCACTAAAAACATATACAAAATGCAAAGAATCAACCCAAGAGTATATAATAAACTAATTTATATGATATGATATATGAGCTTTGAATAATAATTCTCGTTGTTTTGATTGGTAATTCATATGATTTATTACTCTAAATTGATGAAATTGATAAGAACATTGAAATAGTTAAAATAGATATAATAAATGTAATTTGACATTAAGATATGAATAGTATTACTACCAAAATAATATCAAATCTTCCTTTAAGATTTGGCTTATTTATATCAAAGTGCCAGAGAAATTACAACAAATCATTAAATAAATTAATATGTAATTAAATGAATTAATATATATACAATTTTAAGGGTTAAATGGTATTATATTTTTTTTTAAATTTTATTTGTTTTATTTATTAATTTGAATTTTTTACAAATATTTGCAAATCAAATAAAATTAATCAATTAAAAGTCAAATACAAATAAAAAAATTAATAATATTTAATTTAAAATTTTTAAAAACACTACTTTTTAAAATTATAAATATTGAAAAAAATATAATGATATAAAGTGAAAAAACTATTACCATATTTAAAAGCTATACACTACACTAAAGCTATACACTAGAATACCATGTACCATGTGAACCCTTTCAACCATAATAATGCATTTTATTGAATTGTTTATAATTTAAGTACGATGTAATATCATGTTTGAATTTATTTAATCTTTCATATTGGTTCTATACACTAGAATACCATGTGGAACCTTTCCACCATAATAATGCATTTTATTGAATTGTTTATATTTTAAGTACGATGTGATATCATGTTTGAATTTATTTAATCTTTTATATTGGTTGGTTCTATACACTAGAATACCATGTAAACCCTTTCACCCATAATAATGCATTTTATTGAATTGTTTATAATTTAAGTACGATGTGATATTATGTTTGAATATATTTAATCTTTCATATTGATTCTATACACTAGAATACGATGTGATATTATGTTTGAATTTATTTAATCTTTCATATTGATTCTGTACACTAGAATACCATGTGAACCCTTTCAACCATAACAATGCATTTTCAACGACAATATTGCATTTTATTGAATTGTTTATATTTTAGGTACGATGTGATATCATGTTTGAATTTATTTAATCTTTCATATTGGTAATAGTTAAGTGGAGAACAGACCTCTCACACCTAGACCTATCACTATGTATATTGTATTTGTTTGGGAATCTCAGCATGTTTAAATCACTATCTTTTATTGTTATACATTCAACATGAATGTATGGGGACTCAATTTCAATTGGCCTTTCATTCATGATAATGATTAAATCACTATCTTTTATTGTTATATAATCAACATGAATGTATGGGGACTCAATTTCAATTGGCGTTTCACTCATGATAATGAGATATAGTAATTAATAACAACAATGATATAGTAAAGCAATAAAAAAGAACTTATGGAAGTTACGGTGATACTGCGCTCCAACATCGACTATGCCAATGACAGCTTGACATTGTTAACATTAACATTTGATTGGGAGTATAAGCATTAAAATTTTGATTTTAATAATATGGATAGGGGTTTATATTTTAGAATTGGGGTGAAGTAGTATTTATGTTTTTTTTTATTGTTTAAAGGATGAGAAAAGTATTATTCATATTGATTTTGTGGTTCAAAATTAGAAATAAACAAATATAGATAATAAAAATATCAAAAATAATTAATAAAGTCAAAAGATAAGATAAATACTAATAAACAATTATAAACATAAAAAATATAAAAAATAATTAATAATTGATTTGTACCTCATGCCTGGATGGCCGATGGCCGACAATTCATGACCGACCATCCATTTAAGTAAATAAAAAAGAAAAAAGTACTTAACAAATAACCAAGTTTGTAAAATTGCAGTTCCATTTCCTATTCTCAAGAAAGAAATTTGAAATACCCTTACATTAACATGAATATCCCTCATTGGAATGTAGAGAAATGCGCCCTACCAGTCTGTGTCACAGGGGCAGGGGGTTACATTGGATCATGGCTGGTAAAGACTCTGCTGGAGAATGGATACACAGTGCATGCAACTCTCAGAGATCCAGGGAACCCATCAAAGAATTCATGCCTTCTTTCACTCCCAGGAGCCCACGAGAGGCTTCGTCTTTTCAGAGCAGAGCTGTGCGAGGAAGGGAGCTTTGACTCTGCCATCCATGGCTGCAAGGGCGTCTTTCATGTTGCAACTCCCACAGAATTGGTTTCCCAAGATCCGGAGGTAAGCGAAACAATAAAGAAGCATGTTACCGATGTTTTACGAGGGAGAGATTGATATCAATCGAATTGTTATACAGAAAGATTTCATCGAAGCTGCCGTGAGAGGAACTCTGAATGTTCTCAAGTCATGCGCAACAACCAAAAGTGTAAGGCGTGTGGTTTACACTTCATCTTCAACAGCTGCTTCTTTTCTAGAGAAACCAGTGGAAATCATCGACGAATCATCCTGGAGCTCAGTAGATTTCGTCAGACAAAATAAACCCCCTAGTTGGGTAAGCTTATTGCAGGATTTTATGGTTTACAATAAAACATTGCAGAAATTTGTACCGTTTTCATTGATTGTATGAATGCAGATGTATTATGTGTCGAAGACCCTGGCAGACCAAGCTGCCATCCAATTTGGTAAAGAAAACAAAATGGAGGTGGTCAGTATCGTCCCAGTTACAGTAGCGGGTCCTTGGTTAACAACGGCAGTTCCCGCAAGCGTGGATGTAACCATGTCCCTCATCACAGGTTTAACAAACTTTGTGCCATTTCTTTGTTTTCAATATTTGTAAGGCTAAAGATTTATTGATTAAAAACCAGATACATTATAAATAAAATGACCATACTCGGAGTTGAGTTTGTATCAAATGTCTAAAACAGTTTATGAAAACTATCCAACAGATTGACAGACTGTTCATCATTACTAAGATAAAGATAACATTACTAAGATAAAGATAGCAGTGAAAAAACAAACAAAAAACCCTAAGAACCCTAGTCCAGATTTTCATAAACAACAAGTACCTGTTCATTACTAAGATAAAGATAACAGTGAAAAAACAAACAAACAAAAACCCTAAGAACCCTATTCCAGATTTTCATAAAAAACAAGTACCTGTTCATTAGTAAGATAAAGATAACAGTGAAAAAACAAACAAACAAAAACCCTAAGAACCCTAGTCCAGATTTTCATAAACAACAAGTACCTGTTTTGGAGAAGCTCTCATTCTTTCTTTCTTTGTTTTGATTTTAAAATTAATATAGATCTATCTTAAATGTCTAAGAACCCTAGTCCAGATTTTCATAAGCAACAAGTACCTGTTCTGGAGAAGCTCTCGTTCTTCCTTTGTTTGTTGTGATTTTAAATTTAATATAGATCTATCTTAAATGTGAAAGTACAGAAAGTAAAAATTAAGAAGAGTAATCTAATTTCATGAAATGATTTTTATTTTTTTCTTAATTTAATTTTTTTACACATCTCTACAATGAATTTAATAAACTTAACATTTTTCATATACAATGTTTTTCTATTTTTAACTCTCTCCGTGTTCTTAATTCAAATAAAATCAGATTAATTCTTAATTGCAGGCAAGACACAGTACCAAGAACTATTAAAGTCCCTTGTGACATCCTTTATTCATATTGAAGATGTGTGTAAAGCTCACTTATTTTTGATGGAACAACCTGCCGTGGGAGAAAGATACATTTGCTCAGCCCACAGCACCAGTTTATCAGAGCTCACAGATTTCATTTGCAAGCGTTATCCAGAGTACAAGATAGCCACCCAGTAAGTAGCCCCTTGCTCTCATCTTTTATTTTCAAGGCCACCCATCATTTCGCATGACTTTCTCATGATTTTAGTGACCATATTTGTTGTGTACAGGCTGGAGAGTGCAGACTCTGATGATGGTGTTATAACTATGTCGTCCAAGAAACTATTAGATCTGGGATTTACTTACAGATATGATATGGGTGACATCATTGACCAAACCCTACAACATTTCTATAAGCTCGGCATACAGATCCAATAATTTATGTTACAGATAAACTCAATAAATTATTGTATATACTGGTAATGCCATGAACTTGATGCTCCACTCGAATTCTTCTTCATACTATGCGTGTGTGGTTGAAAGTTAAATATAAATATTTATTTGAATGACGGGGTCGTCTCCTCTATCTTCTTTCTGTTTTGTATAGAAGGGAACAAGGGAAGTGTAACCATCTTATGCTATCGTGTTATTACATGTCAAAAGTAGTATTCTTGGACATCGATACTAAGTTGCGCTACTTCTGGAAGAAGGATAATTATATTGGGAGGAATATATTGAGAATAAGTTGGAAAATGATGGACACCTTTTTTTTCTTTGCATAGATGATTTTGGGCATTATTGATATACTGGTTGATATGTTTGGTGATAGCATAAACTTTAGTAATTTGGATTCTGACTTTGTTATTGTTTTGGTTCTGGCTTTTGCTGATTATGATGATCTGTTTATGGGTATTGCTTACTAGAGCAGTATGAAAACTATGTATACTTTTTGACTGAAAACTATGTATACTTTTTTATTCTTATGAATAGCAGAAATATGTGTTTTTTTTCTAAATTTCTGGATTCGTGTTCCATAAATATCCACGTATTCATTACTCATAGAGGAGATTGTTGGATGCCAGATCAATGGATTTCACATTATTGTCCTCCTCGATCAAGACCCTGCAGTTATTGGACTGTGTGCTCCCATTGTGGATTGAATTTGATTTCCTGCGACCGTTTAGAGATTCCATGCTTGGGATTGCTCGTAAGCATGCACATAAAAGCCTGCAATTTAACAGATTAGACCCTTTCTGGTTGTTAAAGGACGTAACCAAATCATGGACTGCAAATAGACTGGAGAAAAATAAACTTGAAGAAAGGCAGGTGTGCAAGATAGCTTCTATGCCAGGGATGCTCCTGAATCAACTCCCCTGGCTGAAATTTGAAGCATCTTGACCACAAGATTGAAAGGAGGCAGGGGAAGCAGGGGAAGCATTCATATTCAAACCCAGCAGAAATTCACGGCATACACAACACAGATTTTACAGCCGCATACAATTTATCAGAACTCTGTTTTAATTATATGTTTCACGGATTTATCAAAAGCAATGTATACAGACAGAGATTTTTTTTGGAAACTTCTGGAGCACAGCTCAACAGAACGAACAACCCAGAAAGTTCTCGACTCCTTCAAAATATAAAACCAAAAACAGCAGTTTATCTACCGCATTAAACTCAAGTTAAGAGGTGGACTCTGATACAACAATCGCATTCAATGCGGTGGTTGAAATTACATGACGTGTCACAACATTCTCCCCTTTAATTTCAACCATCTACACATTTACAGCATAATTAGCATCACAGATGCCTAGACTTTGTCGTCGAAATTCAAAAATATTTTTCCCCAGTGCCTTAGTGAAAATGTCAGCGAGTTGTTCCTTTGAATTGCAGAAACAGAGTTTAATTTCTTTATCATTTACCAATTCTCTAATGTAATGATACCGCGTGTCAATATGCTTGGTTCTCTTGTGAAATACATGGTTCTTTGACAGCGCGATAGCTGACTTATTATCACAGAAGATAGTTGTTGGCACTCCTTGTTCATGCAAAAGATCGAACAAAACTCTTCTCATCCAGATGGCCTGACATGCTGCTGACGTGGCAGCAACATACTCTGCTTCTGCTGAAGAAATAGTGACTATAGGTTGTTTCTTTGATGTCCATGAGACAACTCCTAAGCCAAAAAAGAATGCATATCCAGATGTACTTTTTCTATCATCAACATTTCCAGCAAAATCACTATCTATGTACCTTGTCAAATGGAAATCTGAACCTGTTGAATATAAAATTCCACAATTCACTGTGCCTGCAACATATCTCAAAATTCGTTTACCTGCGAGCCAATGAGTACTCTTCGGAGACTCCATGAATATTGAGATTAGACTCACAGCATACATGATGTCTGGTCTAGTAGCGGTTAGATACATTAAGCTGCCAACTAGCCTTTTATATAGCCTAGGATTTACTTGACCTCCAACATCTTGCTTGCTTAACTTAGTGCCTGTAGCTACCGGTGTTGAGACTGGCTTGCAATTTAACATTCTAAATCTTTTCAGTACATCGTTTGCATATTTGGATTGTGAGATAAAGATTCCACTTTCAGATTGCAACACTTCAATTCCCAGAAAAAACTTCATTAGGCCAAGGTCAGTCATCTCAAGCTCACTCCTCATTACTGTTTTGAATTCTTCTAACATCAAATTGCCAATATAAATAATATCATCAACATAAATGCACACAATTAAGACCTCACCATGCTGATTTTTCTTGGTGTATAGAGTAGGTTCATTGATACTCCTCCAAAAGCCATTGCTTATGAGATAGGAATCAATTATGTTGTACCATGCTCGAGGAGCTTGCTTCAGCCCATACAAAGCTTTCTTCAATTTATAAACCTTTTCTTCATGTCCACTTATCTCATAACCTGGAGGTTGTTTTACATATACCTCTTCTTCTAAAATTCCATTTAAAAACGCAGATTTTACATCCAACTGGTATACTTTCCAACTATTATGAGCTGCAATAGCCAAAACAGTTCTAATTGTATCTAATCTGGCAACAGGTGAAAAGGTTTCATTATAGTCTATTCCAGGTTGTTGAGAAAAACCTTGAGCAACAAGTCTTGCCTTGTGCTTCTCAACTTCACCATATGCATTGAACTTTGTTTTATAAACCCATTTCACACCAATGCAGTCCTTTCCTTCAGGTATATTCATTAATTCCCAAGTATCATTCCTTTCTATTGCATCTATCTCATCATTCATAGCATCCACCCAAACTTTATCTTTGATAGCATCCTCATAACTAACAGGTTGATATGCTAACAATGCAAAATTTGAATTTAAATCTAATTGGTCTTCATGCTGATCATATATCTCCATAAGACTTCTAGTCTTCCTTCCTTTAAATCTAGATCTTAGTGTAGCTAAAGTAGGATCAGATTCATTACTTACCTGCGAACTTGGAGTAGGTTGATTTCTTTGCGTTGAGACCTCTCCTTGTGCAAGACTTCTTGGTGTTCTAACTGCAGTAGATGCATTTGTTGTTGGTGTAATGGTAACAGGTGCTTGTACTAGTTGTCCTCCTTGAGATTCATGCTCTTCTTCTTCATCATGTTCATGAGATAACACAACTCCTCCTGTAATAGACTCATCTACACTTCCATCCCATGCTTCTTCCTCTTTGAACTCAACATCTCTACTTATAACAAGCTTTTTGGTAATGGGATTGTACAATCTATATGCTTTAGATTGCTCACTATAACCGATGAATATACATTTCTCACTATGATCATCCAACTTTCTCCTTAATTCAACTGGTACATGTGCATATGCTATGCACCCAAAAACTCGTAAATGTGAAATTGAACATTTTCTACCAGTCCATGCCTCTTGAGGCACTTTACTAATCAAGCTACTTGTAGGACTCCTATTCAGAATGTATATTGAACACCAAACAGCTTCTTCTCAATAGTCATTTGGTAAGTGCTTTGTCTTCAACATGCTCTGAGCCATGTTCATTATGGTCCTATTCTTTCTTTCAGCCACACCATTCTGTTGTGGTGTATATCTGGCAGTAAATTGTCTTTTAATTCCATGAACCTTGCAGTAATCTAAAAAGTCATTTGAACTATACTCACCGCCTCTATCAGATCTTAGCACTCTAATGTACTTACCACTTTGCTTTTCAACCAAAGCTTTGAAATTCTTGAAGACTCCGAAAGTTTCAGACTTTTGTTTTAAGAAATATACCCAAGTCTTCCTGCTGTAATCATCAATAAATGTCAAGAAATAGTAAGCTCCATCCAATGAAGGGGTTTGCATTGGCCCACATAAATCTGTATGTATGATTTCCAGAGGTACTTTTGCTCTATAGGAAACACCCGCAAGAAAGCTTTCTCTATGTTGTTTTGCCAAGATACATGTCTCACATGAGCTTGCTGGTTGTTCTATGATTGGCAGCCCTTTCACCATTTCCTTCTTCTGCAATGACCTCAAACCATCAAAATGTAGATGACCAAACCTCAAGTGCCAAAGCCAAGATTGATCAATAGTCTTAGCTTTGTATGCATTAACAGAATTTTGAGTATCACTCCTCATTGTAAGCGGGAACATCCTGTTCTTGGTCATCTCAACCCTTGCAATCAACCTATTACAATGAGCTCTATCTCGAATTGTGCAAGCTTTGTCATAAAAAATTATCTCATACCCATTCTCCATTAGTTGTCCTATACTCATCAAATTACATTTCATTCCAGGAACAAGATAGACATCTTTCACAATCTTCTTCTCACCATTCTTTGTCAAAACATATATTATTCCTTTGCCTTTGACAGAAACTCTACTATCTGTTCCAAGCTTTACTTATGATTGAACAGAACTATCCAAACAGCTAAACAACTCTTGATCTCCAGTCATGTGGTTGCTACAACCACTGTCCAAAAACCATACATCTTTTGGACTCTCCTGAGCAATATTACAAGTGATAAACATAGACTCTGTTTTAGTCTCAGATACCTCAGATAAATTAGCTAATTGCTTGCTTTCATTTGCTTGTCTTTTTTTGCAGTCACGAATTACATGCCCAAATTTCTTACAGTAAAAACACTGAAGTTTTGATTTATCAAACCTTCTAGACTGCTGCTGATTAAGATTACTCCTTGAACCTCTGAAATTTCCTAAATTGGGGCTCTGGACTGATTTACTGGTTTCATCTGAAATTGTTCTTTCATCACTTTGATTTTGGAATCTGTTATAGCTTGAAATGACACCTCTCCGTCCGTGACGACACTTGTTTCCCTTGGTCGCATGACGACACTTCTTGAGATCAAGTTCAGTCACACAACAGGACATTTGTGGATGGAGGAGTCATTTGGGACACTAAAAATGGTTGAAATTACCTCATTCTTGACCCATTTGATGTATATGACCCTTAGGAACATTTTTCCAGACCAAACCATCTCCTGAAAATGAGCAGAAAAGCCTGTTTTTGGCCATTTTTCACTATGAGCGCGACTCTACTGTTATAATAGTAGCGTGTGTACACGACTTTACCTCATTCATAGTAGCGCCCATTGCCATATGTACGCGACTTTGTCTACTATAGAGTAGAGTACACACTTGTTTTGGTAAAAAATCTCGAAATTCGAGTAAGTTAAGTTGGTTGGGAAATCTCTTGAGCGGTTATAACTTCTTTTCTTCTTCCTCATTGATTATATAAGGAGGGTAGAAGGGTCATGTGAGAGGACCAAGCCCAATTGCAAAGTTATGCTGGAGGAATGGAGACCCTCATCCCCTCTCTTGTGCTTCAGTTTTGGTAAACCCTAGTACAATTGCTTAGAGGCTGGGATCCTTGGAGAACGGAAGCAGGAGACCTTGAATCTAAGTTTCGTGAAGTGCCAAGCTTGAAGGAAGGTATAATTGTATGTACTTGCTTTCATTCATTAATAAAGATCAGACGTTCTTCTCTTTCCAAATATGACCTATTAATGTGTCTCAGATTTGATTACAGTTTGTTTATAATCTGATGTCTTCTTCTATTATTAATATCAGTCTTATATATGTAGTCAAATGTATTTGAGAAAGGTATCAAGTTGTTTTGCAGGTCTGGGCATTGCGACACTGGATAAGCATTGAAGAGCGAGGGAGGAAAAGCTAGGATCAACCTTCTGAATAAGGTGCCTACATCTCTAAACCCTAATCTCTTCATTTATTAGTTATACTTGCAGAATGCTTGTAAGTCTATCTTTATCACCGTAAGTTGGTAGTTTCTCCCCTGAACTATAGGTGCATTTTCCCCACAACAGAATGGCGACTCCGCTGGGGAAAGCCTAACTGCTTAGGGGTATCCAAGGTCATTTCTTCAGTCTTGTTTGATGGTCTTTGTTCATTTTCTTGATTAGGATCAGTTAGTAGGCTCTGTTTGACCCTCCTGTGCTTTTTACAGACCCTTCCCAACCCTTGCAAACCTTTGTGGACCCAGTTGGGGGGTTTTAACCCTGTTTTTTAGACTTTTTTTTTCTTGTACGCTACTGTTTGTACCACACAGTAGCGCCCATACGCTACTTTTCCTTTGCACAGTAGCGCCCATACTGCTATGAGCGCTAGTTTCCTTCATACACAGTAGCGCTCAAAATCTGGGTTTGAAATTTTTGAGTTTTTGGGTTGTGGACCCAAATCTGGGGGCTGTGGCTGCATTTTTTGGGGTCCCTGATGACCTTAGGTCTGTGTTAAATCCCTGTAAGTGGTCTCCCATCCTTGTATTGATCCTACATTCATGATTTGAACCTCTTTTGATCATTTTGGGCTTGTTTGGAAAGTTTTGGGGTTTGTTGACTTAAGTTGGGGGGTTGTGGACCTGTTTGGTGTTTTGTACCCTAATTTGAGTCTGATTGAACTTGCTTGCCCCATTTCCACTGGATTTGAAACCTCTTGAGTCTTTTTGACCCTGTTTGTATCTATTTGAGTGAAATTTCTCTTTTAGGTTGGTTTCTTGTCCTCCCTTATGCTTTTAGTTTTTCTTTTGTAGTGAAAGCTCAAGTGTTTTGGCTGTTGTTCAAGACCTTGTTGGCATTGTTTACGTGCAGACCTGACTTTACCAAACCATACTTCTTCGTAGGTCATTCACTTCGTTTGGGTCTAAAAGTAGTTTTTGTACTCTTTTCCCAATGTTTGGCATGCTTACATCAATAAGAATTTGAAAGTCATATTGGTAGCTTTTACTGTTTCATAAAGAGAACCTGAAAGTTTCTTTGCTTTGCTTTGATAGTAGGTTAGTTTCAGTTTTTGTTTCTTACCTTTGAAAAGCATAAAGAATTTTGATTTATCTTATAAATAGAGTACCTTGCAAGTGGCTTAAAAGATTTTAGAGTGCTTTGCATCAAAAAGAACAAGTTTTCTTTTGCATACCTAGTTGCTTGAGTAGCTGCATTCTTAGGTTTTGAGTTTAATTTTTTACATTTAGACTTTATTTTTACCTTTTTTGCATTCAAAAGATTAAAAAATTTCATTTGCACATGCATTCTAGATCAGAATTTTAAGACTTGCATTGAAAAGAAAAAGATTTGTTTGGTGGTAAATATTTCATTTTCAGTACTCTATTTCTATTATAACCACTCTCACACACCCACTACCTTTTTGAGTAATCAAGTAACCTTTAAAATGAACTCTAATCAAATGAACTAGCAACATTTTCTTTTCTAGGTTACACTACACCAACTAGTCTTGGTTAGGATCTTGGGTTTAAAACACCTTAAACCACCCAAGATCACACATTGCGCAAAAATCATAGTGAGACTATCATTAGGCAAACCCACCTCACTCAAAATTTGCCTGGGAGCATACGCAGTAGGTCAATGTGAGATCAGTTTGTGGGAATACCCCTCCTACTTTCTGTTCGAGCATACGCCAGGATCGGATTGCGTATTGGGGACTCTTTCGAGTTTTGGGCTTAGCTACCCTGCCCACGCTTTCTGATTCGACCGGTGACTGTTCCCCCAGGAGTTTTCGGTGTTGTGGTATCCTTAGTATCAGACTCTAGGTTCATACACAGGTGACAGCGGAGGGTATATCCGTTGTACCTAGGACAGACGTGGGAGGAAATCCCTTGCAGGTCTTTGGGAGGGCGGTTGGGTGATTCCAGCGCTTGCACCCTTAGTCATTGTATTGTGGACCCCGGGTAACTGTCCTTCATCCTTCGTTGATCTGTTCTGGGCCCTCATCATCCCAGACTCTTCTCCGGAAGGCATCTGTTTGCCTGGTTTGATTTACTTAGGACCTTTTTTTAGTGGTGTGCTCTTTGTGCTACTTGTTTTTAGTTTGCCTTAGGGAACTTCTTGTTCATTTGAGCGAGAAACTATGTCTAGCATTCCAGCGAGTGCCAATCAAGGTACCCCTGTTCCGGGGGATCCTTGTGCTGTTCCATTCATTGGAAACATTGGTGCTCCCTTAATGGCTACTCTGAATCTTCCTGGATTCACTATTGGGCTGCCGGTTTGGTTGTTTTCCACTCCGAATGCCTTGCATGCTCCTGACGCTTCTTTTGTGAGCACCTCAAATCAAGAGCATCAGAACCCTGTGCCTCCTTTGCCAGTAACATCTTCTCCTCCTCCTTCTACCTCATGTGGTGAAAGTAGCAATACTAGTAACCAGCAGTCTAAAAGGAATAGACGGGGGAAGAATAGGAAGAAGATGCCAAAACAAGGGGGCAAGCACCCTGCCTCTGTAGATCATGCAGGGGGCACCCACCCAGCCTCTGGAGGTCATGCTGGGAGAAAAATTTTAGTCACTGAAAATCATACTGAAAGTTTGTCTTCAACCACTGTCAGTCATGTTGAGGACACGTCATTGATCACTGCTAGTCATATTAATGACAAGTCACCAGTTCCTGTGAGTCATACTGGAGACACCAGATCAGCCACTGCAAGTCATGCTGAGGGAGTTGACATTGTCGACAAACCCAACAAACAGAAGCTTAAGTTCCGTTGTAAGTTTTGCGAGGGAGACCACCTTACTTACTTGTGCCCTGTACTTCCAGAAGTGCAAAAAGTGTGGTCCTTAGTTCAAAAGTCTTCTGCTTCTGAGCAACCAGCCGCTGTGAGTCATGCTGGGGGCAAGCTGTCAGCCAATGCTAGTCATGCTGAAAGTACTGACGTTGTAAAGGAGTCTAAACCTATAGGACGGAAACCAAAGTTCCCTTGTAAACTTTGTAAGGGAGATCACCTTACTCACCGATGCCCTGCCATTCCAGAGGCACGAAGAGTGTGGTCCATGTCTGAAAGAAGCTCTGTTCCTGAGTTGTCTATAGATTCCCTGTAGTCAGATCAACCTTTGGTTGATAAAGTGGTTGAACCAATGCAATCTTTGGTCGACCCCACTCTTCCTTCGGAGAGTGAAGTGATTGAATCGATGCAATCTTCGACCGATCCCATTAGTCCTTCAGAGATTGATGCACCTACTACTGAAGTCTTCTGCATTTCCAGTTTGGATGTTCCTGAAAAAGGGGGCACGTCATCTGTGCCATTTGAACCCCTACCAAGCCCTAGGATTGTTTCCTTTGATTGGAATAGTCTAGCCGAGCCTCGTCTTCCTTCTTCGACACCTTTTCAAATAAAGGTTGATATCGGGAACCATACGGTTGATCGATGTATTGTTGATGAAGGTGCTTCTGTTAGTATCTTATCCGCTTATGCTTGGAGAGATTTGGGTTTCCCTAATGTTATTCCAGCTGTTAATTGGCCGTTGACCTTTGATAGAAGACCTAGTGAACCGATCGGATTCCTCCGTCAGGCACCTGTTACCTTGGGTGCAAAAATAGTCTTAGTTGATTTTATGGTTTTAAAGGACCCTATGGACTTTGATATGATCCTCGGGCGTGATTACGTTTATGCTATGCATGCTGTGGTGTCTACGCTTTTTCGTGTGATGCATTTCCCTCATAACGAAAACATTGTCACCATCGACCAGCTTGCATTCGTTGATCCTCCTTATTACCCATCTGTAGACCAGTCTGATCCCTCGTCATTAGGCACTACTATGTCACATGCGCCTCATGTGGCATATTGTTCCTTGAGTTCAACTGCTACTGAGAAGAAGTCTCTGAGTTCATGCTTACCTTCTCGGGACTTGGTCCCAGCTTTTGACCAAGTGACACCTCCATCTGAATGTTTAGATATGTATTCTATCTGGGATGATATACTTCCTTCCGATGAAGTTTTCCTAGAGTCTATAGTACAGTCTGCCATTCATTTGGATGTTGATCCAGTCGCAGTCATGTCCAGCCCCGGTTTGACCTTAAAGTTTGATCTTCCTACTGTTGAGTCTTTGGACTTTCCTATAGATCCACAAATCGGTGTTCCTGCTGAGTTTGATTCTGCTTCTAGAATTTTCAACTCCCGTGATGATGAATTTGTTTCTGCAGATTCCATCATGTCCTTCAACTTTGATCTTCATCCTGAATTTGATCTTGTTGATTGTAAGTCCTCGGGCTTGGGCACCATAGAGTCTTCATTCGAAAACTCTGCTTTGTTTATGCCTGCTGTTGATGATAGTGAAGTTGAAAGTATTTCTACCACAGTGACTTGTATCGGGTCTTCCTTTACATATGTTTTAGATATGATCTCGGTACTAATGTTTCTTGGAGACAGGATTCTTAGCTGGATTTATACTTGCTTACTGGTCCTTTTCGACACCTTGTGCGACCATGTCAGGTATATTCGGAACCTTGCATATAGGTTTAGGCTTCCCCGCTGTTATGTTGCATTTGAACCTTTTGCCATCCGAATTCGCCATAGGGTCGAACCTGTTGGATATTGGTGTGTTAGCCATCTCTTTATGCATTGTACACTAGTCCGACAGCAGAGCCTACCTAACATGGGTCACCCTAGTCAGCACCCTTATGCCATTCTGGTGCCCATGCTGAGTTTTTCTCATAGGTTCGGGAGCCTTTTTAGATTCACCATGACTTTGAGAAGAAGCCTCATATCTTTCTTCCTCATATATTTCTGGCCATCCCCGATAAGGTTCCCATCTTTGTGTTCAAATTGCATATGCATCTATTATGATCCCGCTTGCGCTAATGAGCCTGAAGCCGGCTTCCACGCTTTTAGCCCGTTGTATAAGCCTCCATCTCTGATCTCATTTCCGCTAAGCCCTGTATCATTTTGCCTTTTCAATTTGACACCTTTTACCTGGAGGAGACACACCCTGAGTGTCCTTATCTTGCCCATGTTCCTTGCATTAGGCATAGCTTTGTTCCATGCGCTTGGAGCTAGTTTTGCATGTCCCTGACACTCGTCTCTTCCCATTTCGAGCATTCTTCTGCCTTCACTTCGAGCTCGTTAAAAACAGTAAGTAGGTTACGAGCAGTCTTCCACCTTTCCTTCGAGCTCGTTAAAAACAGTAAGTAGGTTACGAGCATTTCTTCCACCTTTCCTTCGAGCTCATTAAAAACAGTAAGGAGGCTACGAGCATTCTTCTCTTACTTCGAGCTCGTTAAAAACAGTAAGTAGGTTACGAGCATTTCTTCCACCTTTCCTTCGATCTCGTTAAAAACAGTAAGGAGGCTACGAGCATTTCTTCCACCTTTCCTTCGAGCTCGTTAAAAACAGTAAGGAGGCTATGAGCATTTTCTTTCATCTTCACTTCGAGCTCATTAAAAACAGTAAGGAAGTTGTGAGCATTTTCCTATCTCCTTTGAGCTCATTAAAAACAGTAAGGAGGTCATGAGTTTACATTTCCAGACTCGTTAAACCTTTATGGAAAAGATCCCTATGGAGTTTACATTTCCAGACTCGTTAAACCTTTATGTATGCGCTAGAAGAGTTCTTCTTCCATCATTTTACACTTTTTCGGGGAAGGAGACTAACTTTACGAAAAAGGACCTTTGGAGTCGTCTTTAGGGTTTTCAGACTCTCGAAATGTGAAAACACCAAGCGAGCACTTACCAATCCGGGCTCGATATAAAATCCACGGATAAGTGTATAGAGGACTGTTTAAGTTTTTCAACTCTATAAGCAAGAAAACACCGCCGAGCACAGACCAATCCGGGCTCGATATAAAATCCACGGATAGGTGTATGGAGTTTTCTTCTAGGTTTTTCAGACTCTTTAAATATGAAAATACCGTCGAGCATGCTTTAGTTCTTTGTCAAGCTCGTTAAAAAATGAAAAAGGAAAGGGAAGGGAAGAATGTTAAAATATCTTTCAATATGATGGCAGCAAGTCAACTATCTCCTTGAACAAAGCACCTGTTTTGAGTCTATCAAACAAGTTGGGTTCTAGTGTTGGCCTTAGGGTAAACTTGATCTCAGAGTTCTTACTCCTCCGTTTGGTTAATTTTACAATCATATGGAGAATCTGTTAATGTCTCCTACATTGCAGACTTGCATCGTGGTCCCTTTGTGTTCAAAGCTGCCTAAGTCACTCTTGTGTCATTCTCACTGTTCAAGGATATAACCCGTGTCGGCCATTCTGCAGTTGCCTTGACCTCATGTGTCGGCCATTCCTTGGTGTCAGTATGTTTCATTCTGTGTTCCGTCCTACTCCAAATCAGCTCATACCTTTTGAGTGTCCCTCGTGTTGGATGATGGAGGGTGCATTAAGGCCTCCCTTCCAACGGACTTCTTCCCATCGACTTCAACTCATTGTGCTATGGGAATGAAGTTTAGAGTTTCGGTTAGTACCTTGGGGATTGCAGTCATTAGTGGCAGTTTCCCTCGCTATTGGATAGATGGGAATACATCAATGTCTCCTATCCGATGGATTCTTCAAGTGTTCGACGGCAAGACCACTTATTCGCACTTGCTTGAATGTACTAGGTACCTTGGGTTCCATTTTCATTATTGGTGGACACCCTCGCGTTTGTTAACGGTATACATCAATGATCGGTAATCAAACGATACCTCCCATGTTCGACAACAGCTCATTTATTCGCATGGATAGGTTTGTACCTTGGGTTGTTTTTGGATGAAGACCTTGGGATCCTTGATAGCATCACCGCATTTATGTTATCGCCCAAGTTGCGCAAGACTGAGTCACACTCTTTTTGGCTCTTGATGAGACATAGATCCAGCTTGTTCTCTATGGCTATGTTATCCAGTTTTGACATAGATCCACCTTGTATTTATGTGGCTATGTTTACACTTATGTTCCTCATGGATCCACGCTTGTATTCTAGTGGCCATGATATATGCATCAGTATTTTGGATCATTATTGTATCCTCTTGGAGATCATGTTCCACCATTTGAACATGGACAGTTACCCCATGGATAAGTTTGTCTGACTTTGCCTTTGCTTTCAGGTACTTCATTTGAGCCTATGATTCTTGGTTTCTCCGTTCCTCCACGATTCAACTCTTTATTATTTATAATGTATTTCGGCCATCGTTTCCCGCACTCCCTCTGACCTCATACATTAGGGGGCATCTGTTATAGCTTGAAATGACACCTCTCCGTCCGTGACGACACTTGTTTCCCTTGGTCGCATGACGACACTTCTTGAGATCAAGTTCAGTCACACAACAGGACATTTGTGGATGGAGGAGTCATTTGGGACACTAAAAATGGTTGAAATTACCTCATTCTTGACCCATTTGATGTATATGACCCTTAGGAACATTTTTCCAGACCAAACCATCTCCTGAAAATGAGCAGAAAAGCCTGTTTTTGGCCATTTTTCACTATGAGCGCGACTCTACTGTTATAATAGTAGCGTGTGTACGCGACTTTACCTCATTCATAGTAGCGCCCATTGCCATATGTACGCGACTTTGTCTACTATAGAGTAGAGTACACACTTGTTTTGGTAAAAAATCTCGAAATTCGAGTAAGTTAAGTTGGTTGGGAAATCTCTTGAGCGGTTATAACTTCTTTTCTTCTTCCTCATTGATTATATAAGGAGGGTAGAAGGGTCATGTGAGAGGACCAAGCCCAATTGCAAAGTTATGCTGGAGGAATGGAGACCCTCATCCCCTCTCTTGTGCTTCAGTTTTGGTAAACCCTAGTACAATTGCTTAGAGGCTGGGATCCTTGGAGAACGGAAGCAGGAGACCTTGAATCTAAGTTTCGTGAAGTGCCAAGCTTGAAGGAAGGTATAATTGTATGTACTTGCTTTCATTCATTAATAAAGATCAGACGTTCTTCTCTTTCCAAATATGACCTATTAATGTGTCTCAGATTTGATTACAGTTTGTTTATAATCTGATGTCTTCTTCTATTATTAATATCAGTCTTATATATGTAGTCAAATGTATTTGAGAAAGGTATCAAGTTGTTTTGCAGGTCTGGGCATTGCGACACTGGATAAGCATTGAAGAGCGAGGGAGGAAAAGCTAGGATCAACCTTCTGAATAAGGTGCCTACATCTCTAAACCCTAATCTCTTCATTTATTAGTTATACTTGCAGAATGCTTGTAAGTCTATCTTTATCACCGTAAGTTGGTAGTTTCTCCCCTGAACTATAGGTGCATTTTCCCCACAACAGAATCTTCCTCTACCTCTATGACTAAATCTGCCTCTGCCTCTACTAACTGAAACCTGAGTCTTGAATGCAGATTCTAATGAGGGATTTGAGTTCCTATTCAGTCTAAATTCATGAGACAATAGAGATCCCATCAATTCAACAACTGACAGCTGTGATAGATCCTTTGATTCCTCAATTGCCACTACAATTGCATCATATTTGATGGGTAGGCTACGCAGAATTTTCTCCACGATTTTCTGGTCATTTAAATCCTCCCCATGTGTTTTTATCTGATTCACCACATTCATGGTTCTATTGAAAAACTGGTCAATTGATTCTAAATCCTTCATCTGAAGGGTTTCAAATTCTCTTCTAAGGGTTTGTAGCCTGATTGTCTTAACCTTAGAAGAGCCCTTATAGGTTGTCTCCAAAATGTCCCATGCTCTTTTTGAATTATCTTCTGAAGCAATCTTTGGAAAGATTGATTCATCCAGACTCTGTTGGATGAAGAGTAGGGCTTTAGCATTCTTCTTTCTATTATTATTGAGAATAACCCTTTCTGCCTGAGACAAAGCCAAAAAGGCTGCCTCATCTTGAGGTTCAAGATACCCATTTTCAACTAAATCCCAAATATCTTGAGAACGAAACAGAGTTTTCATTTTTGTTGCCCAAAAATCATAATTTTTACCTGAGAACGAAGGAACCTGTGGCTGCACAGAGCTGCTGGTGGTGGCCATGGTTACAATTTGACTGTTTATGAATCCTTTGTCTAGTTATTCACAAACCCAGCTCCCCCTTGCTCTTTGAATGGAATGGTCCTGGCTTTTCTGGTGCTTGCAAATTTTTTTTTATCATAAACCAGCGAACACAAGTCTCTTCTGCTGCGGATCTCTTTAAGAAAGAGCTTCACGAGTTCCAGCTTCTGCCTGGGGAACGAATGGTGGAGAAAAACCCTCAACACCTTCTCACAGCAGACCTCACACAACTGCCGGCTCCTTCGTTTAGGCTGGCGGCTTCAGAAATGGCGGAGACTAAGCTCTACGCATTGGTATTTGCACGAGGATCAGTGTACACGGGAATGCATGTAGCCGGCGAGTGTACAACTACCCTGTAACTTTAGATGGGTATGGCTTTGATACCACAATGAAAGGAGGCAGGGGAAGCAGGGGAAGCATTCATATTCAAACCCAGCAGAAATTCACGGCATACACAACACAAATTTTACAGCCGCATACAATTTATGACTCCTTCAAAATATAAAACCAAAAACAGCAGTTTATCTACCGCATTAAACTCAAGTTAAGAGGTGGACTATGATACAACAATCGCATTCAATGAGGTGGTTGAAATTACATGACGTGTCACAACAAAGATCGTGAATGAATTAATAACTGCCATCCTTTGTTTCTTAATTTTCTTCTTCCTCACTCTATACCACTCATCGTTCTGTACTCCACATCCGTTCCATTCTTCCTCCTTTTACCTGTTACTGCTGCTAATCCATTGTTGACGATGTCTCCTAACAACTGCCACATTCCTTGCCTGGTTTTTCTTCATCATCACTATCATTATTTCTTCACAGACTTACTCCCATTCTTCTATTTCTGCTGATTGCTGCATATTTCTCCCAAAGTAACTTACTTCCTCCAACGTGCATTCTCAAGTATCTCTCAATCCACATCTTTCATTGCAACTACACACTGCTAGGCATTGCTAGAATGCACTTGATCTCGCTGTCGCTGCTCCTCATCTATACTCTTAGACTTCAACTTCTTTGGTTGCATCTACTGCTCCTCCACCATAATGACACTATCTTTATCTTCTACCCTCTCCTCTCTCCTATTCTCCAGTGTTAGACTGCTGCTACCATCGCTCTTTATCATTGTAACATCTTCATTTTTTTACACATTTCTCTACCGTGTACACCTGCAACATCATCAATGGCCCCGGCAAATAATATTATGGGAAAGTAATCCCATCAACATCTCCACCAATGTTACATCCAATGCAAGTTCACCTTTTTCAAAAATGTCATTCTTTAGCATGTGTGTAATATCATGCACTCCACTCTTATTTTCTTTATCATTCTTCTCGTTAGAAGAACTATTTTTTTGCTTTATCCTTTATTTTTTGTTCTCATGCTTTCTTTTCATTTTTAACATCTCAATTTTCAAAGTTAAATGCTGCTAATTCTTTAATTGATTGTTCTCATACTTTCTTTTCATTTCTAACTTTCAAAACTAAATGATATTTTTTTCTCTAATGACTGCATTTTCTCTGCACTTATTTTTACGGCGTTAGGCGTTTATGTCTTACTCTTTTGGGATAGACTTGGAAGAGCGGATCATCAAGATCAAGCAGCGGGTGACACATGTACGGCGGGGATGATTTCTATGGTAGTCGTCATAGTTAAGGGAGGTCACATTGTTAAGGATTCGTTAAGGTAACGGTTCGTTAGTAGGGCGGCGTAATGGCCGCATTCAGGCAGCAACGCGGCGTCTTCAGTTGCCTTCAGTTAGCCACGTCCGGTGGCTTCCATGATTGCTATGAAGAGTCCTCACAAGAAACCGTTTCGATGAGGTTTATGTCTTCCTGCAAGGTCCATGCGCACGCGGACGTGGAAGCGATGAAGAGCAGGTGAATCAAGAAACCGTTTGGATGAGGTTTATGTCTTCCTGCAAGGTCCATGCGCACGGGGCCGTGGAACCGATGAAGAGCAGGCGAATACTGAACGATTTTTCTTTAATGTTAGTTACTTCTTTTCTGCTTCTTTTATTTTACCCTACAAATACTGCCGCGGCTGTTTCTTTAAATTTTAAAGCAAACACAGAACGTCTACCATGGCGATCTTAAGCTGGAAAATACGTTACTAGAAGGCTCTCTCGCTCCCCGGCTCAAAATTTGCGACTTCGAATACTCAAAGGTGAGCTGATAAGGTTTCCGTGGAGTTTGATTTTTTCGAAGACTTGGAATTTGACGCGGGGGTTGATCTTTCTTATCCCCTGGATGCTTCAAACGACGAGCTTGGAATTCCTCCGAATGCCGCTCTGGACTTGAAGGTCGACGAAGTCAGTCTATCTTCGAAAGAAACATCCGCGGGTTTGGTGGAGAACACGGATCTTAAATACCTTTCTTTAATGTTTGTTACTTCTTTTCTGCTTCTTTATAATCTCCTTTTTGTTTTTATTCGGCTGCTTGCAAATGAGCTAGATTCTGAAATTATGTTATAGTACAGGGGTTTCCTGGCTGCGCGGGGAGGGGAAAAGATAGTGACACGCTTGATTCCACCGTCTCCAGCCTTTGCTTAAATTTAATATAACCTCTGAAAAACGCAGGGATCTGGATATACCTTCTGTGTGGAAATCCTAGGGATTGGCTTATATTTGCGTACTGATGAAAACGCGGGGATCTTGTTTTACCTTATGTGTTGAAATCGCAGTGATCTTGTTATACTTTCATGTGGAAATCGCAGTTCTTATGTATTGATGAAAATCGCAGGGATCTGGATATACCTTCTGTGTGGAAATCGTAGGGATTGGCTTATATTTTTGTACTGATGAAAATGCAGGGATCATGTTTTACCTTGAGTGATGAAATCGCAGAGATCGTGTTACCTTGTGGTTGCGATAGGAAAATTCCAGTGAATGCATTTTTGGATAGTGTAGTGTTATATTGAGATACTTTAATGGTAAAGTTTGGGGCTGCGCAGATCCTGGGGAAAGGAAGGCGGAGCAAAGGCCCGATCCCTGTATAGTTTGAGAATAATATTCGCTTATAGAGATGCTATCTGCCTGTCGAATCCTTCGAGCATGTTATTTGACGGGGAAATTTCTGAAGCATAGAGAATGGAAACTGAGAGCGAGATGTGAGCTGTAGCCTACGAAATCTCAACGTTTAAACATGGAAGAACTTATTCTTTCAATTCTCAATTTATTGGTGAACTATACAAAATTTAATTTATTCTTTCAATTTATTTGTAAACTATGCAACATTAAATTTCTTGGTAAACTATGCAACATTTGTGTGTTTGTTGTAATTTGCGGCTTGCTCCGTCTGGCTACTATATTCTACTAATAACACGCTTTTCTCAATGTATAGAAGAATATGACACTCCGCGAATTACATAGATTATTACATGGAAAGAATTCCATTAATATGAATGCCAAACATTCTTTTTCAATAGTACATGTAAACAATGAGATTGTGGAAAGAATAAAATATGTCCATATTGAAAGAATTTGATTTGATAATGTGTCGTATATGTGGAGTCGCGGCTGCAATATGACGAAACATAAAAGAAGATAAATTTTGGATACTTCTCCATATTATTGGTGGCTGGAAACTTCGGCTTTATTTGGCATTTCGTAGAATTTAATTTGGTAATTAAATTTGTTTTATGTTTATGTATAATTATAATACTATAAGATATTATTTTATTTTTAAATTGTATTATAATTATAATAATTAATTTTATTTGTTTTTATTTTTATGATTTTACACATTGTGATCTTCTACCATGGAGGCTCAAAATTACAGAGCAGCTCAAAATTGTGGACGCCATTAAGGAAGTCAGAACAGTTTAAGGTCTGTGTAATGCCAGTTTAGATAAATAAAAACAGTGTTTCCCTTGAATGCTACTGATATTGACTTACTGAATTAATCCTTCTATGTCGATGAAAGTTATAACATATTTGAAAAAATGTATTTATTTTTTGTATGGAATAAAGAGTTTAGAAAATTAATAGCTTAAAAGTTTCCAGCGTCGTAAATAGGAAAGTAATTCGGAATCAAGGGTTTTGTTTCTATAAGCCCTACCACCTCATGATTTTATGTACAAAGCTTCCCATTTTATATATAATAATATTATTTTAACTTACTATTAAATTTATCTATATATGTTATAGGTTGTAACTAATGAGCTCACTATTAATGAGATTAATTTCATTATTATGTGAATTAATCTCTTAATTAAATTAATTATGATAAGTATTTTGTTATAATTTATTTTGTAATTTTATTTTAAAATTATAATTATAATTAGATAAATTATTTTCATAAATTTATTTTCCTATTACATTTATTGGGGGCATGAGGAGCATTCAAAACTTTTTTAGTTTTGGCATGTGATAAGCCATTGGCAGAATAAACATTAATATTTATCACTTTAATGTATATTTGATATTGTTGCTTCTTAAGTTTATAAGTTTATAATAAAAATAATTATACTTTTAATGTATAAATAAGTTGAAACATGAATTCGAATATATATACGTGGGATGTATATTAAAAAGAGTTACCATATAAATAAATATGTTTTGAGAAAATTTATTAAAGTCTTAATTTATGTTATCTATTATAAATTAAAAAATAAATATAAAAACTTAATGACAAATTGTAAATAATATGTATTTAAATAATGTATATTTAATATTGTTGCTTGTTAAGTTTGTGAAATTTGTTATATTTGTGCATTAATTAAAATTGGTATTAACTTAAAAATTTAAAATGGAAATATATATATATATACATAGATTGAGGCTTATATTGGAGTCATTCTTCTATGGTTTTGTTGCATTGTGATGTTCATTAAACCTTATGTTGGATTACGACATTCATCGATGTTTATTTTGGATTGTGACATTCATCGGATTATTGTTGCATGTAGCATTCATCGAATTCTATGTCGCATTTATGTCGACAATGAATGCAAGGCGGGCGCACGAAGATGCTGCCCCAATTCGTTGCAATAGGGTTGCGCTAGCGGAGAAAAAAAATAGCGCCATCACACCTAAGGAGATGCGCACGTGCCTCTAGGTTCGGTAGTGAACCGAGGCGTGTGCGTGTTGATGCCACGTGTACGCGCATGGGGTTGATGTTAATTGGTTTTGTATATGTCATGGATGTTGCCATTAAATATGTCTCAGAGTTTTCATGTATATTAATTTTGACAGTGATGATGTTATATTTGAAATAAGGATGTTAACTTGTTTCAAAGTTTGAATTTTAATTTAAAATTTTTAACTTCTCTTTTTAGACATGTTTTATAATTCCAAATAACGAATTTTTTAATAGAGTTTGTAATAGTTATGTGTTGGTTGATGTGGGATTGCCTCAATACAGATTTGTCATACTTGAAATATGGTGATGTTAAATTCAATGTTGAACTCAATGCAATATTAAATTTTGCATTTTATCTTTAATTAAAAAATATTCAATTTCAATAACGTGGAAAAAAAAATTTAAATACTTTTACTAATTTATGCATGATACATTTTTTAATATATTTTAAATAAGGTCTATTATAAAATAAAATCAAAAGTAAATTGGTTTTACTGCATTCATTCTTTACTTTAAAATTGCCCGAGTAATATTTAAGTTCTCCATATACATTAGCAACTATTTGATACTACTATTTCACCATTCATTATATGTACCTTAAAATTTTCAATTTCAATAATGCAGAAAATAAATATTCTATTTCTTTAAAATAATTTTACTAATTTATACATAATACATTTTTAAATATATCTTAAATAAGGCATATTATAAAATACACTGAAAAGAAAATTGGTTTGATTGTATTCATTCTTTACATTAAAAGAAAATTGGTTTGATTGTATTCATTCTTATCGAACTCAAACAAAATCGGCACTATTATGATTGGAATGTAATAATGGTATTACATGACATTACACTCAACTCATTCAATCTATTTCATTTGTTTCATTATATGTACCTTAAATTTTCAATTTCAATAATGCAGGAATTAAATAATATGTTTCTTTAAAATTATTTTACTATTTTATACATAATAATTTTTAAATATATTTTAAATAACTTATATTATAACATACAATCAAAAGTTGGATGGCTTAGCTGTATTCATTCTTTACTTCAAAATTATCCCAATGGCGCCGTCGAGCTGAAACAAAACCTGCAATATTATGATTGGAATGTCATAATGGTATTACATGACATTACATTAAAGTGCTCCATATACATTAATAAAGTGATAAAGCAATATGGAAAGCCTTCTATACTACTATTTGAATATACATGTCTTGTAATCAATGTTGTCATTCACATTCTTTCATCTACTTACTTTTTCATTATATGTACCTTAATGAAGAAAATAAATATTCTATTTCTTTCAAATATTTTTACTATTTTATACATATTGGTTTTACTGTATTCATTCATTACTTTAAAATTGTCCCAATGACACTATCGAGCTCAAACAAAACCTGCAATATTATGATTGGAATTTGTTATAATGGTACTGTGTGACATTACGCTCACCTTATTCAATCTATTTTATTTAACATGCAAATATGGCATAATATTAAAGTGCTCCATATACATTACTAGAGTGATAAAGCAACATAGCAATTATTTGATACTACTATTTTACCATACATGTATTTTAATACACCAGGCAATATTATGATTGGAATGTCATAATAGTATTACATGACATTACACTCAACTCGTTCAATATATTTTATTTAACATGAAAATATGACATAATATTAAAATGTTCGATATACATTACTAAAGTGATAATTCTATACAAGCCAATTATTTGTTTGATACTACTATTTCAACATTCATGTATTTTAATGTATGCAAGTTTCTTTCTTGTACTTCGTTTTTCATTATTTGTACCTTCAATTTTCAATTTCAATAATGTAGAGATTGAATAATCTGTTTCTTTAAAATTATTTTACTATTTTATACATAATATTTTTTTTTAATATATTTTAAAGTTATTCAGTTTGAGTGTATTCATTCTTTACTTCAACATTGTCCCAATGGCATTATCGAGCTCAAACAAAACCTGCAATATTATGATTGGAATGCAATAATGGTATTACATGACATTACATTAAAGTGCTCCATATACATTACTAAAGTGCCTTAAAGTGCTCCATATACATTACTAAAATGCCTTACTTTTTTATTGTAAGTGCCTTAACATTTTCAATTCAAGTAATGCAAAAAAAAAAATCTATCTCTTTAAAATTATGTTACTAATTCATACATAGTACATTTTTAAATGTATTTTAAACAAAACCTGTAATATTATGATTGGAATGTCATAATGGTATTACATGGCATTACTCTCAACTCATTCAATCTATTTTATTTAACATGAAAATATGACATAATATTAAAATGTTCAATATACATTACTAAAGTGATAAAGCAACATAGCAATATTTGTTTGATACTACTATTTCAACATTCATGTATTTCAATCTATGCAAGTTTCTTTCTTTAAATAATTTGTTTCTTTAATAATTCACATTCTTTTTCTTTCTTTAAATAATCCGTTTCTTTAAAATTATTTTACTATTTTATAGATAATATTTTTTTAAATTGTCCAAATGGCACTATTGAGCTCAAACAAAACCTGCAATATTATGGTTGGAATGTGATAATGGTATTGCATGGCATTACATTAAAGTGCTCCATATACATTACTAAAGTGATAAAGCAACATGGCAAAACATTAAAGTGCTCCAATGTTGTCATTCTTCAACTTAATTTTTCATTATAAGTACCTTAATATTTCACACGATCCAAAACCTTTTACTAAAATTGAAATAGAAAAATACAAAGGTCTCGTTTGTAGATTGTCATATAAAATTGCAAACAACCTATCTCAGATAAAAAAAATTCTCTCCTTTTTATAATGTCAATGAATTTTTTGAAGTATGTTTAAACATGGTTAGAGTTATTATTAATATAACTTCATATGGATTATTTATTAATTATTTATATTAAAATTAATAATTATTACTATAATCCACATTACCACTTTCATATTAATATTAATATTATAATAATTTTATCAATTATTTATTCTGATTTGAATAAACATAATTTTTATTAATTATATTTACAATTATAGTTATATTAATAAATATAATTATAATTATAATAATAGTTTTAATAAGTTTTATAAGCCACATTATTATTATTATTTTTGTTATTATTATAATTTAATATCAATTCATTATTAACTATTAATATTAATATTATAATTAATTATAAAAATACTAATTATATATTATTATAATTATTACTTATTAAAATACTAGTTATATATTATTATAATTATTGATTATTAAAATACTAATTATTATTCTTATTTATTATAAGAAATTGTTGTTGTTAATTAGATATGGCTTAATTATATATGCTTTAATTAATAATTATTATTTACTATGATTTAATTATTATTAATTATTTAATATTATTTTTATTTTTATTGTTTAAATTTTATATGGATTTATTATTAATTATTAATTCTTAATTAATTAATATTATTGTTTAAACTTACTATTGATTAATTATTAATTATTAATCATTATATCATAAATAATTATTATAAGTTATATTATCACTTTAATATCAATATTGATATTAAAACTATTAAAATTAATTATAATAATTATATTTATAATAATTATAATTTATATTGTTTATTATTAAATTTATATTTCTACTAATAATTATAGATATGATAATAATTTTAATTTTAATTTTAATTTTAATTTTAATTATAATAACAATTATAATTATCATCATTGTTATTATAAATATTATTATAATACTATTTGTTATAATAATAATAATTATAATTATTATAATTACAATTGTATTTATAATACTAATTTCATTAATAATTAATATTATTATAATTAATATTATTATAATTATAATTATAATTATTTTAATACTAATACTAATTATAATAATATTAATATTTATAATATTTGTAATATTATCATAATTATAATTATAATATTGTTTTTATTATTATTATTATTTATTATAATAAATATTAATAATGTTAGTTATTATTAGTACTATTAATATTATAATCAATATTAATATACATAATCAATATTATAATATTACTACTAATAATAAAACCAAAAATTATAGTAATAATATTAAAAGTTATTATTATTATTATAATACTAATCATTACAATAATAATATTAATATTTTACAAGATCCAAAACTTTTTACTAAAATTGAAATATAAAATTACAAAGGTCTCGTTTGTAGAATGTCATAAAATTACAAACAACCTATCTCAGATAAAAAAAAAATTCTCTCTTTTTTATAATGTCCATAAATTTTTTCGAGTATGTTTAACCATGGTTAGAGATATTACTCCTACTACTGCTAGAATGTGTTATTAATAATAATTATTATTATTAATTAATATTATAATTTTTATTATTAATATAGCTTCATATGTATTATTTATTAATTATTTATATTAAATTTAATAATTATTATTATAAGCCACATTACCACTTTCATATTAATATTAATATTATATAATACTATAATAATTTTCTGAATTATTTATTCTGATTTGAATAAACATAATTTTTATTAATTATAATTACAATTACAATTATATTAATAAATATAATTATAA